>JAQGAD010002068.1:0-15275 GCA_034696625.1 Isotomurus palustris
GAAATTTTGGGGAGTATGATGGAATGCATACTTAGCTGAAAGGAGAAAGCCGGCTTTTTTACCTCACCTAAGAAAAACTTAATTTTAGAAGATTGGGCGACCAACAATCCGCATCAGCAAGATGGCAAGATCTCTAATATTATAGGAGAATCAAGGTGATACAAACTAGTACATAACACTCATAATGGGGATCTCGGATCTCGTTCACTTTTTATTGCATTTGCTAAACAAAGGAAGTGAGTGCCAAAATCTCGGTCTTGTGCTGTAGACTGAGCTGTAGAGTTTGTGAAATGCAAGTATTTGAAATGTACAAATGTGCTCGAACCACGGAAGCTTTGTTCGCTTTAATCCCCTAAAGATAATGATGTCGCCAAAACTTGTTTACAATTTGGGTGGTGACAATAAGTCCCCTAATCCTAAAGCTACTGAAGTCTTATGGTCTTAACGTCCCATACGATACGGGGTGAAAAAATGTTTGAAATAGGGAAAAAGTACAAAACCCATTTTTTCGATGAGAAAGGATTAAATGATGCGTGACAGAATGCTTAAGGAATTCTTGTCATAGAACTTTCTCTCACGTAGATCATCAACTTTACATGGACTCAGCTCTAGTTGTGTAGTAAAATGATATAACGTTCGATTACCGCTATAGAAAGTTTATCAGCTCACATTTAATTGCTAAGCGTAGCACTTAGCAAAAACTCTTATTACGGCTTCTGTCAATGACGTGTAGCTGAATTCTGAAGTCTACTAATGTCAGTCAGACAATAATTCTCTGGAGTCTACGTGAGATGCGAACATGATGGAGGATTTAAATCTCAAGGAAGGTAAGATTCGTAGAGAAACACTGAGCTTCGGGAATCTAAACTACTCCTGAGTACACTCTGTTTTGGCCTGTGCTGATGAAAAGTATTTCCGAGAGAGGATTCAATGCTTTGCTGTCTTCAATGCATCAAAGCGGATTGGTTTGGATTCGGTAAAGCATATATACTTAACTAAACATTCTGTGAGGAAATATTTGAGTTGACCGATCTAGACTTACGGAAATAATGATAATTGGTCTAACATGATGGCAATGAACTTTCATTTAATATGCTCGTCTTCAAACTAGAATCTATAATAAGTCCTTTTAAACAGCCTGCATACCTGAAGTGTAAATCCATAACTTCCGTCTTTCTTCTCGATTGTGATTAATCTCCGTTTAGAATCTGATTCCCCGAAAATCCACAATCCTTTTTCCTAAAGTAAGTTAATATACTACTTATTTATCATGTGTGTTGGAAATGGTCTAAAAGTTGGAATGATTATTTCACTAACTTTAACAGTTTGAGCAAGTTCCGAAAGACTGTTTGCAGCTGCAAGGTTACAACTTTCCATAGTCATCGTAGCATTGCTGAAAGTCGAGAAAGCCATATTTTGTTTTTTAGAAAGCAGTGTGATGATAGTGAAAGTGGTGAAAGCAAGTGGCAATTTGAAAGAGTATACACAGCTTGTATTCTGCACTGCTAATAGTAGAGAAGTTTCATTCTGACATCTTGTAAGAAAACTGAAAATAAAATACACTTTAGTTATAACGTTTACTTCACACTATGTTGGCTTAGCTTGTGCTTCTATCCGTAACTGCAAACATAAAAAGATAGTTGCATGACTGTGCCAATCAGGGAAACCACAGCTTGCACACTTTGCACACTAAAGACTTATTGTCATTGTCATGCAAGTTTATGTAGGCTCGAATTCAGTTGAAGATGCTAATAGTTGAAGTTAGTTCGGAGTAAAAGTTCGACTTATCACCAAGCTTAAGTGTTAGTAGCATTACCGTAAGAATAGTGTGCTTCGATTGTGGTGAAAGTCCAAGTTTTTAGCTTTTACTTCGATTCTATGTGATGTGCTTACGATGTACGTGAATGTGGAATTAAAGCACTTTGTACAGTCACGGGGCATGCGAGTCAGTATTAGTCAGCAACAAGGCTTTTCTCGTCAGTTGTCAGTGCTGAACGCAGAATAGATACCGAAATCGTATGTTATACTTTTAGAAGCTACTATAATTGTCTACAGCTTTTAATTTGGAATTTCTGTTTTTTATCATTAATTTTATGGCTATAATCTAGAGTATATAGATTCGTGATCTTACGCATAAAAGAAATACAAGGAGAGTTCGTACTGATCTACTGATGATTATTAATATCTCACCTGGAACCTGCTAGATTTTTGTAAGTTACTGACAACTGCTTGTGCGTAAGGTTTTCTAAGTGACTCAAGATGAAACACTTGTCACGGAACACGAGAATAATATGGGACAACTGGTAATTTATATTGAAACTACACGTTTGAGCTCAG
The DNA here is from genome assembly GCA_034696625.1 of Isotomurus palustris. Taxonomy (NCBI): domain Eukaryota; kingdom Metazoa; phylum Arthropoda; class Collembola; order Entomobryomorpha; family Isotomidae; genus Isotomurus; species Isotomurus palustris. The sequence continues at coordinate 2,338 of JAQGAD010002068.1, forward strand.
AGAAAGAAAGCACGTTTTACAAAAATACCCATAACGAGGAATTTTTAGTGCAGTTAACGTGAAGAATTCGATAAGTAAAGAATTGAACCTAGAATGAAGTAGCTGAAAGAAATGTTTATTATTTTGACGGGGCTGAACTTTCTCCAAACTACCGAACTCGGGACGATTCGCCCAGAATTAAGAGTTTCGGAAAGTATGGACATGGACATGCACCACTTCAAACTTTCTTGCATTCTCACCCGCAGCAAAATCAGAGATTAGACGGAGCAATACTATATTTCAACTGAACTAGACTTCGAGTCTGTACTTGCTGTATTATACAGAGATTTCAATTCTGTTCGTTCACTCAACTTGTTAAGCATGCATCGTAATTTTCTCCCTCATTACAAGTACACAAAGCATCTTACGCTAAAGGACACGTCACATTTATAAGTTCATCTCGTAACAATAATTTTTAATGTATGAACTATGAACAAAAGTATTTTTCCAGGTGTGGGGCAATGTGGGATTCACATTCACATTATATGTATTTATGTTTTACATCGTTTTCTTTCACATCTGCAAACTGCAAAAAAAAGTGGAAAAAGTGGAAATGGAAAAAGCTTGAAGGATTTTTTAAAAGTGACTGGACAATATAGGTTTTTAGGCTTTAGGTAGTTGAATGACTACAACGCAACTCAGCAAGATTGATACAGGAAGAATTCTCATGATTTTACATGATTCATTAAGAAGAGCTAAGGTGCTGCTTGTACTACCATTGTCTATGACCACTACTATATGACGAGTGGTGAGCAGCAACATCACTAGCACCCCAAATATTCTCATGTGTGTGTATTTTACAAAGACACGGACTTGAGAAGTTGGGTTAGTTATGAATATGATTGTCAATACCGGATGAGAGTGTGGAAGTGTGGCTCCGTCGAAGGTAACTCGTTCACCTCGATATGCAATGTCGTGGTCATGGCCATTCTCTTTTTTTGTTATGCACACTACTACTGTGGAAGGAACCATTATTTCTGCCAGTTCTCTTGCACTTGGCAGTTTAGTTGATGCAGATTACTTGTGTGCGAGTGCCGAGTAGACAGAAGAACTCTATGAATTCTTCATGTCATTTAACACGCATGTTTTTTGGTAAGTTAATTGCAGATCGTAATTTTATCTGGACTATTTCTTGTCAATTGCTGAAAATCGCTTCCTATACCTCAATGCTCGAAGATTTTCTTCTGCATAGTATTGTAGTATTCTAGTATTGAATCGCAGGAAACTGATCCTTAAAGATTACAAACGATATGAAAGACTTTCTATCGCTCCATATATTCAGCGTCAGTGGTGTAAAGAATTGATGTTACTTAATGTTGAAAACTAGATAACCAAAGATTTTAATTACTAAAAAAATAGCCCAATAACATATACACACATTTTTCATCCAATACCTTTGCAACTCTGAGAATGTATAAGGAATTAATTATCTTTGACCGAACCAAGGCTTTCACAAGTTCATTGTCAAAGCCATCCAAACTCATGGTACATTGAAAAATGGATATACTTCTTTTTGACTGAAATACAAGTGCCTACGCATGTAACGTAGCGTACGTAATACATGAGGCCATGAAAAACGCTATGGTATTAAATAATCTCACGTGGAAGAGATGGAATGTACGGATTTTTACAGCGTGGTTCCCTGCATCTGCATGTTATTGCTTGTGGATAATCGAATCACGAACTGGAAACAAAGCAAATTATATGACATCGAATGCCCTAGCTTATTGCTCTAAATACTAAAATTTTCTCACGCTTTCTGGAAATGTAGTCTTTCCAAATAATACGAGTATAGTAGACGAGTACTAGACCTCTTACAATTGAAAATAATGTATTATAATAATACTACTTATCAATTATTAAATATTATTACTTATTACTTATTATATACTAATGTATACGTATGAAAGAATGCAAGAAATAAATAAGTCGTGTTGATTTTTGAAATAAAACAGGTAAACGTCCTATCGTCATACTACATGACTTACAATTAGTGGCTGTACGTCCAGATTCTATTTCAGTTACTGAATCATTATGCAAATTGGTCGAACATAAGATTTATACATCTCATAGGTACTGTTAAACAAATAAACATAACTGCAATTACTTAGGGACAGTAGTGAACGGACCAAGTGTAACAGAAAGCAGATGTTTCAGATGCATGCCACTAAACATTGACAACACACGCAAAGCTCCCTAAGTCAGATTGCAGGGAAGTAAGCCATTCGCTCTCACAAAAAATTCCACAATCTACAGCATAATAATATGCAGACAAGCACAAGACCAAGTCTCAATGCCAAACACTCGTAGTAAAACCATTAAAGTGAACCAGAAGAGCCTCATACTCGTGCAAAATTGCAATGGTCTATACTTACTTCCTAATAGTTTCTATCAAGTTCTGTGCTAATGACTGCTAAACTCCAAACAGCATTTCCTTTTCATTTCTTCCTTCCACTATTCCATGTCACCAGCATATAAAACACCAATTTCTGTAATATAAATCTATATCTTGCGTACGCAAAGCTAAACCCTTAAGTGTATATATCTAATAATGATTCAACAACCTGAGTCAGGATACAGTTTAATATTCTGAATCTGTGTGGATGAAATCACCTCATAATAATAGCTACTTGATCATCACTACCCATCGAGTTATGAAGTATAATCCTCCACAATCAACCTTATAGATAGATTCAAAACAGTTCCAGTGACTGTGAAACTCACATGCATTTCTAGATTCTTCATGATCAAAAGAAACAACGCGAATATAATTTACAAGCAAGTTCCTCGCTCGACTGGCTCGACACGCTTCATAGACCCAAATAATCTCATCAGATGTTACACGTCAATCTCTTTATACAAGGGTCAAACACGCCAGTGTAAGCTCAAGAAATTATAGTTCCAGTTCGGACAACAAAGTGTTTTTCAGAAACGTAATCTCAGCATAACTATCAACTAAATTATGATGATATAATTCACCTTGACAAAATACAATCAAGTGCAATTCGTGTATCGAACTGGTTCTCCAGAACACTGCCTGGGTTGTCTAGATCTTCCGTGACAGTGAAAGTTTTCTCTGAGCATACCCACATTACATATCCACAGTGAATCCCAATATTCCCAAATCTCGTTTACATCGACGCCCGACCATCTCTTTGGATCTGGAAGAGTGCCCGTGAGTCCATATGAAGGATGCATAATTCGTTGACGTAAATGAACACATAATGAATGTGACACCACAGTGAATACGCAAACTGCACCACCCAAGAGATAAACATGAAGCCTTGAGAGTACAACTCCGTATTAATCTTAAATCAAATCTCAATGACGGTCACCCATCCATGTGTCATAATCTCATAATGATAACACACACCTTCATCGTTACGATCCATTAAACAATACAACAAAGCAATTTTGAGTCATTGGAGGAAGGACTCAACACAAAAGTTTTGCTTAATCTTGTGAGGTAATTAATGTTTGTAGGTCATTCTATAGCACAAAACAAAAGTGTATTTGGACTACGGACACCAAACATGGACTACGGTCTACGAAGTGCTTTCTCATGGCTTTCTCCAAGTTGGACAGAGTAATTCTGTGTGTTGAAGAAAGTGAATGAAGTGTGAGACCCACACACACACACACACACACACACACAATATATATACCTGCACACTGCACACACACACACAACCATAATATGCACTACACACACACGTGAGAGAGGACGAGGAGACTTTCATTCAACAAAAATATTCTGCAACTTCTGTTCCTTCCCATTAACATCGCAAATGTTACGAAATATTCTATCCCTGCTAAAAAAGTCCCTAGTACTCTTTGGAAATATTCCTTGACCTGTGTAGTGTAATTAGTAATACTTGTGGCCCTGTTAATTGTTGTTACTTTGAAGGCGTGAAATAATCTTCAAAACCTACGGCTTCCAAGCAGTGATAGAGTGGGTGGCAACATCATCATCTTTGTGGTAATTGCTACTTTGTCATCTTATTGTGTGTTCAAAGTATTGTTTATTTGAAGACTCTCATATGTATGTTATTGTATTTTTATTTTCGAGCGTAGGATTCTGCAATTTACGATCGTCATATTGCTAAGTTTGGCGAATAAAGATGCTCACCTGGAGGAGGAAACGCGGAATAAAGTGAACTGTATAATGTGAATGTGGTAATGATATTGGTTATATAGTGGTGATGTGAATACTGTGTACAAGAATTTGCGAAAAACACTGTACCGCATGCAGCGTTATATTTACTTAACTGGAGAATATATCTGTTTCTACATAGAGAACCATTTTTGTGCAAATCCAGTGATTAATATTAAATCGGACATAAGACATTTAGCAGTTGACAATCATTAATCAGCTGTGTGGCTGGAAATGTGAATTGTTGTGCACTTTAGACTTCGGACTTCATGATGATGGCCAGCAAATTGGGAATTGTTATTAAGTTGTGTGGGCTTGGTTTAAAAAGTGGTTGATTCAGCAAGATAGTCAGTTTTAGAGATTAATTGTTACTGTTGTTTGAAAATTGACTTTTTGTAAGGAAGGGATTGTGTATTGAATGAAATAATTTTGGAAGGTGGAAGGGAAGATTGTTCAATCAGGCTCATTATTGTTAAATTGTATTTTGTTTTGAGTAGCTATTTGAGTGGCTATTATGGGGCTTTGTTTGTGCAAAGACAATGAGACAGCTTCGAATAAGTTCTGTTGTGGGTGTAACTCAACTTCATGTCCTTGTTGCTTTCAATGGGGAAAGACAAGGGGAGGGGAAATGTCTGGGAGAAGTGGTCGTACTATAAGCTCATCAATGGGGAGTCATCATCGTGGAGACACTGTGGGTTCCGATAGGACTACAAGCAGTGCTGCATCTGATTCTAACTTTCTCCTTACACACCTTAACTCTCAGACTATTGAAAATTATGTACTAGAAACTCTCAGACTTTTAAGGACCCTTGTCGGAAAGTAAGATGGAAGTTTTGTGTGTAGCGAGTAGAGTTAATCATGTGATGAATGAATAATTTGACGCAGTTTTTTTCGTGTTCTTTTTCAGTGATGCCGAAGCACCTGGGTCTATGGTAAAGCTCCATAAGATTGCGGAACTGGAAGATGGCTGGACTATGGTTGTCACTTCTTTAGTTAACAGCATTCCTATGGAAGATCCTTTGGGCCCTGCTGTTATATCTTTACTATTGGACGATTGTCCGCTTCCAACGAAGGTATTTAGAAAATGTGCTTGATTGTATTAGAAATTTAGATGAGATACTCAAGCATATGTTTTTTTGTATAATTGCAGGAAAACGCTATGCAACTAAGCAAACATTTGGGTCTCACAAACAATAATCAATATGATGTTCGTCAAAAGAGAAACATATGCATAGTTCTTGGGTGCTTAGCAGAAAAGTTGGCTGGTCAAAATAGTACTATCTTGCTAAATGAAGATGTGATGAGCTACTTAATACTACATTTGGTAAGAAGTGTTTCACTTGTATCATGTTGGAAGGAAATGTTTAAGTATTTGAGATCGTGGTTTTTTTTAATAGAATCCTGACGTCGATGCATCCGTGATACTTTATGCTATAATTGCACTTGAGAAGTTTGCTCAAACTAGTAAGTTGCATTAATAATATTTACGTTAGTTGTACCTTCCATTGGTGCTAGGTTCAGAATTGTAATCCTTTATAATAGGTGAAAATAAGACTGCGATCCTGAAAATTCTCCAAGAGTCATCTGAAAATCCATTACTGAAGTTAGAGAAATGGTCCGAGTCGGAAGTGTATGAACAGCGGCAAGTGGGATTCTGTGCGCAGTGGTCTTTAGACAATATATGTAAGTGAAATACCCGATCCTGTGGATTTCAATCAAAACTAATGAACAATGAATTTTGACGTTTTAAAATGTTGTAAATGCTTAGTTGTAATTGCTGGTCGACCATTCGGCTATGAGCTTGTGAACAACTCCGGTATCAACGTGATTTTAAACAGTTACGATGTCAGTGAATACTTGAAGATTTCACCTGGTGGACTGGAGGTATTATTACCAGTTGCATTTTTGACCAACATTTAATTTAAGGGCTGTTTAAGTACCATGCAACTTTTATTTTAGGCTCGATGTGATGCATCCTCGTTTGAAAGCGTGCGAAGTACTTTTCAGGTGGATTCTGGAGTTTGGTACTACGAAGTTCTCATAATTACGGAGGGGGTTATGCAAATAGGATGGGCCACCAAAGCCAGCAAGTTCCTTAACCATGTCAGTCCATTCTCGATATACTAACCTTTAAAGCTTTAAGACCCAAAGTTTTAAAATTAAGTATCGCAAATTTTTTAATTCCAGGAAGGTTACGGTATAGGAGACGATGAATTTTCTGTGGCCTATGACGGCTGTCGTCAAGTTATGTGGCATGCAGCTCAGAGTGAACCCATGTCTATGCCTTGTTGGAAGCCTGGAGATATTCTTGGAACGTACTTAGACTTGGATACGCTCGAAATATTATTCTATCTCAACGGAGTACTCATCAAATCTCATACAGATGTGTTCAAACACACAAAGTAATATTGGTTGGATTTCCTAGTATCTGTGTGGTGTGATTTCTTGAATAACTGAATGCTTGTATCGTGACTATTCATGACTAGAGATACAGTTGCCAGCGTCAACTCATACAACTTGGCCTGTAGTACTTAACTTGCTATTCATGTGATGAAGCTGTACATTAATTGATTAAGAAAGACCACTTTCTTACGCATATTTTTAAAGCATTTGGAGTGAGAACGTGAGTGGTGGGGAAGAACTGGGGTGCATTTGGTTTGGAGAATGTTGCTGTAGGTGAATAGAAGCTCGCATGTTCTACACTAAAACCCATTTGTTGGATTTACAGATCGGGGTTTTTTGCAGCCGGAAGTTTTATGTCATTCCAACAATGCCAGTTCAATTTCGGGAGCCGCCCGTTCAGATTCCCCCCTAATGGAAAGAATTTTAAAAATTTCAACCAGTATGCCAAATTGGGTGACGAGTGTCGAGTGGTACTGCCAAGGCAAGCTAATTATCATACTTTATTCCTCAATTATGACCTTCTTTCTATCAGAACAAAATGTTTTCCCCAAAATGTTCCCCTGAGTTTCAAGCAGCGATTGACGACTTACTCTTCACTAAATATTTAACAGGCACTTAAAGATGGAGTACTTGCGAAAAGTCAGTGTAAAAGAGAACTCATGCAATCTCTGCTTCGACCATATTGCCAATGTCAGACTTCTTCCTTGTGAGCACTGGTAAGTACAGATTCCTTTGCCTTATTACTTTAAAGCGCCTCTTGTTATCCCCAACTTTATCTTTAAAGCAGCTCACACTTTTTCCACTTAACGTAACGAACATGATCATAAATATCTCAAACGATCGAAAGATACTCACCCTGTGACACAAGTTTTTGAGTTCAGTCCCTTAAATTTTGATTAAATTGTCAGCATAATGCATTCCCTACTGATAAGCATCTCATAAAAGTGTTGTAAGGTTGTAACCTTGTTCCTTGTATGCTTTAGCGGATTTTGCTCCACGTGTGCGGATCAACTAGAAAATTGCCCTTTGTGTAGACACGTAATTGAAAATAAAATCACTATGTTCGATGGATAGCACTGTTGCTGCCTACTTCCATGCCACTGTCGTATCAACTAAAGGGCCTACAACTTAATGTCAAATGCAGATAAGGTTTTATGTGTAGTATATGATGAATATGTGAATATGCCTGTTCTCTGGAAGACACTAAATAACCGGTGATAGAGTAGTCTTGATAAATATTGAGCCACATACTGAGGAATATGAAATTTTTTGTCATCTCTCATCATTTATTGTTCTACGCAATATCAAAAAGCCTGACTCTTATTTTTACATAAGAATACTCCCCGCCTAGCGTCTCCTGTTTATCGAGTTATTTTATTCAGTCTTTCTTAAGCTGCTGAAGGAGGGGGCACCTGAGATTTTGGCCATCCAGTACATAGTAAGGTTCAGATCTTTATCTTCGTGTGACGAAGTAAAAATTATGTTGGCTGTGCTGTGAGAGCAAAAATTAAGAGTTTGTGATATAAAAGTTCTATGACTATGGAGGACCGTGTTAAGTAGCGTACTTGCGTACTACATAATAATATTATTGTATTGTACTATATACTATTATTGAGTATGTTTTCAGATTTCAGGTATTGTTAGTATAGATCTTATGATCTATTTAGGATTTTAGGATTGTGTTGCCTAAGTTTGCTACACTATTATGAATCCATGTTCCTGCAAGCAGTGGAATTAATTTAGTCCAGCAATGACCCAGTAGTTGTTTCGCTTTCGTTGTAATGCGAGTCTCTTGCCAAAACTAATATTGTGTTTAATTTAAAATAATTTTATTGTTATTATTTTGATGATTAGTACTTACTGAATTTTGAAGCATTGAAGATAAATTATTCTTAATAATAAGAACGAGATGCCTCAATGACAATTATTTGATTATAGAAACTCTGTCTACCGTAAGAGCATCAGAATTAATAGAGTATATGCGTTTATCTAACAGTATTGCATCATGTTGAGAACATAACAGACAAGGTACCTGAAAAACTATTAAATTGGATTCTTGACCTTCCACCTATTGGTTGAGGACAAGGTCCAGTGCAGGTCATAGTTGGTAGTGTTCAGAACAGAAATTAGAATACGCGAAAAATGAATCCAGTCCTATCTTTATTTTTATTCCTTGTGTGTAGTTTCACTTAAGAATCGTCCAATTTTTACTCCGGGTGGCATCCGCATCACAGGTTTTATTCTTTGTTAGATTGTTACCATAAAATCTTATACTGATGGTTTGCCATAATAATGATATTTTATGACTTAACTCGGAAACTGAATGTATAGCCATATGAAAAAGTGTCCTGTACTTGTCATTTATTTAAGATGATTAAGATTCTTGTAAACCTTATCTTGTTTGTGAAAGTAATAAATTGAATATTTAAGGATTCCTATGTGATTTGAATATTCTCGAGTATTGTAAACTGAAGAACTCACCATGTCACTTGCCATCTTTACAGACAGACAGAGAAATCATATTTAGAAGAATCTTGCATTTTACTGTGTATTTACGGCAGACTGTGACATTATTTAATTTTTCAGGGGAAACGGAATTACTGGCAGCGTTCTGTTATAAAACGAATAATAATATTCCATTTATTTCGTGCCTAGCAGTTAGGATTGAAGGCGTTCAAAGATACGATGTTTTGTGAGGAGTCCGGAATGCTAAAAGTACTCAAGTATACAATACAAAATTCACGAGCTCATTACTTTAAATTCAACGTCAACTCAAAGAAGGGTGGGTACATCTATTTTAAAATAAGTTTCTGAGGTTGCATTACTTTCAATGTAGAAGAAAGCAATTACAAAAGAATACGGAAGTTATTAAGTGAGATTAGTTAGTTTCTTTTAACTCTATAAATTGAACAGTGAACCAACTAAATGGCTACTTGACAGGATTATCTTAGGAACTTGAGATAACACCATTTGCGTTAAGATGAGAGTCAAACTCTTGTCTGCATTGTGGAGTAACGATGACTCGTAGAGGGACATAATTTCAGTGCTAGCGAGCCTGAGAAAAAAGTAAAGACAAGAGGTTTATGCAACGCAAGATGAGACAACAGACGAGAAATGAAAGATGAAGAGATAAAAATAGAAATGCGCTAAACATTGGTTCAACTTTACTGATAGTCGATGGATAGTATAAAGCCTCGTCAACCAACGGCTCATTTTTTCGGTGGCTGGTGGCTTATGAAATCGCTAGTTTTTCTTGTACCCGTGCCTAATGCCTACACCTTAAATACAAACTCCGAGGGCATATCAAGTTCTGTCATATTCGTTGACTATCGAGTACTATTGATACTTTCAACGACACATTTTTCTTCAGGAGCCACCAATAAGATGGATTTAGACACATTTTCTGATGTCAACCAACGATGACTCGTTAAGACAGCATCATGGTGAACCTAAATAAACTTCTCTTGACAAGTGGAAGACGAACATGCAACTTTCAGACTAAAATTTTCTGCAATTATTTCTTCCCGGTGGCAATGGTAATAAACTATTCCCAATTCACAGACCAAGACACAATTTCATTCGCTTCGTTGAATACACAATCGTGAAGTTTTATGCCAACATTCTTAATTAAACATCCCTTTGAATGCATTTATATTTTTGCTCTTGAAACTATTCTGTACAACAAACGAATGGTAGAAGCGTCAGTTAATTGCTATAAAGTAAAAACCAAAATGCTGTGGAGTGTGGAGGGTTTCGCACCTCTGAAATCTGTCGCCTGCATTCGGGAATTCTGGACGTGTGGTTGAAGCGTGAAAAGAATCAAATTTTTTGCCCTTTTTACTTTGAAGCATCCATCCGCATAATCCCCAATAATTCCGTATCACGTTAACAATTATCAGAATGACACTCGACTGATACTGTGTCAGTCGTACTAAAACTAATAATATGAAATCAGAAACAGAATAAACCTGTTCAATTTAGGAACGTTGTTATTGTAATATCCATAATATTATTGTATTGTGCTTCATACTCTTAATAATTTATTTTTAATTGTCAAGTTGCAGATAACATTATTTTAAGCATGCTTAACATAAAAACTACACTTCAAATGACATTAAGAATCATATTATAAATAGCAATTATATGATATTATAAGCAAAATATCTTGGAACGAAAACCCTTTCACGTTTGGTTCGCTATGGAAGATTTCATTTTACAGGCTCGTTCAAAAAATCAATAAATACTTCAGGTATATCGTATAAAAAACTTTTAGCCAAACAGTGCACTCTGCATAACTGCATGAAGTGGGTTCTAAGAAGGTTGCACAAGTGAATAAGCCAACTAGCCACCCAATTAGTTGATAAGAAGCTCCATATCCAGCAGTCTCTTTAGCCCAACATACTTATTTATTGCAACCGAAAATGGAGTTAACTATTTCTAAGATTGAGCTTTGATCTATCTTAGACCTCAGTTTAAGGGTGTCCAAATCCAATACAGAAACATTTTTTAACCAGGGACTGCACCCGTAGCTCCCTTTCGATTCCACTGATATTCTACTTAAGGACATAATCATCATGTCATCAGTCATCGTCCACAAAACACCGTCAGTCTTCACTAAGTGAATGCGGCTGATTGTTCCGCGTCTGATTGCAATCTTACTAAAAAAATTTCAAAGCACTATTTTAAATTTGTAGATAATTACTGTATAATCATAATCAGATAAATTAGAAGCAAACATTTCCAAAAATAGGAAAGCTTCATCCCCACTCCTTAGGGAATTGACTGGTTCTACTCAATATATTACTTATCGGCTGGTTATTTAAGTTCATAATTATAATTCCATTATTAATTGATATTGTAATCGACGTATTGGAAGCGAGACCCTTTTCACATCCCCTAACTTTTACCCACATAAGTCATCTGATTTCATATTTAAAACTCTTAATCCGGTTCTTTACTATTTTTATCGGCAAATAAAAAGCGGAAGACCCCCAGGAAAACTATTTATTGACTCCCACTATTCACAACACTGCCAAGTGGAAACAGACGGAATGTTCTGTCTGTTTAGACGTACATAGAAAAATCCCCAAACTGGGCTAAAAATGCTAAAATCGAAACCTACAATCAGTGAGACTAGAAAAGAAGGAAAGAAGAGACTGTGACTGTGGAACGTGGATATGAAATGAAAGTTATACGGGACACGGGAGATTGAAATGGCAAATATGTTAAGAACGGTAGATGACTACTGAATCTGGCATCCAGAGGTCCAGTCGATCAAAAGACCAGTTGTGTCAAATCGTCAACTACTTACTGTCAACTCTCTGCTGATATAGAAATAAAACGAACGATTTGCAATTTGAATTATGAATAATTATTTAATATTTGAAGTTATATTAAAACATAATTATTTAAATCCGTAAAAAGCATTAAAATTAGAATTTCAGTTTTATCAGTGATTACTGATTACTAATCAGTAATCAGTACCATTGAATTCAAAGAACTAAGAATAAGCACACTGAGCAGGGAAAGCCATCCACTGCTGTACATGGGGGTAATATGCGTCATGCTGCTAGACTTGCAGTTTTGCTTTGCAATTTGCAATATTTGCACTTTTTGCACAAATATCTGCTTGGAAAGGTTAATTAAGTTTGGCTTGTACTACTATATAATTAAGTGATTCCTAGGAAGTTGAAACTGATACCAAAACAATTTAAATTGACATGCTTCAAATCTTGTTTAGAGCCAGTTTCTACTTAGAGTAACCTTACTATATTTATAATATTTATATTGTGGCGTTTAGAGAATTCTTGGAATAGCAATTGAAGCTAACCTATGATAAATAGTGATGAGATTCATAAGTTGAGCTAGTTAATAGAAAGAATATCTGCTCATGCTTTCAGTCGTCATCATTTGCTGCTTTTCTTCATATGCAGCTTCCTTGATCTTCATCCTACAATCACGTTGTTGGGCTTCTTTGTCTACAACTTGAAAGGAATTTCCATTTGGGGAAAGTCCAATGTTTTCTGCTTTAATATTAGTGCCAATAACTGCCAAACCTGCAAAGATGCTTTTATTTGCACACTTGTATCTCTCTCTGTGCAGCTGTGTACAAAAACAAAAAACAAAATTTGCCTTAATTAATATTTTATTTCTATAATATTTGGCTCCAACTAATACACCAAATCTTTCTTGCTTGTAAATTGTACCAGTAAGTAAATAATTAAAAATGGAGCATAAGAGAAGTATGATTCTGCAAGGCATAAAACAAGCAAAGCTGAGGGCTAAAATACAATTGAGCAACATGGATGAATCGATGAATGTTGCAGCTGTGTTGACGGACCAC
>JAQGAD010002069.1:0-15275 GCA_034696625.1 Isotomurus palustris
TAGCTTACCAAATGGTTGAGAAACGGGTTTTGCAATTTATCAGCCATTCTTAATTTTGTAATTAAGAATACACCATCAGCTCAAAGAGCCATTAGGAGTTTGCTTAATGATGAATTCAATACCAAGAGAGAAACAGAGGAGACAGTCGAAGCTTTTCTCACGCACCCAGGTGAACTGATTGCTGATTGAAATGCGTAAGGTCTTATGAGCAATACTTCCTGGATTAGAAAAAGCTCCGCAAGTGTTTATCTGGTCGTGCAAAAGTGATTAGTTAGTAAATATTTGTGCGTCTCCTGAAAGTACTACAGAGGACAAGGCTAGAGAGTCACAGCACGAAGTGGTTTGTTGGATGACTAATAATTCTCTGTGCATGAAAAAGAGATAGGCCGAGTAGTAATCTCAGCTCAAAGAAGATGTAGGAAGACAAACCGTTATTGCCTTTCGATCAAGATCATACGGCATATCGAGTCGTCTTATATGGGCATCGTGTGCCCAAAGGCAAAGCAATCAAGATGTGAATGCTACTTCGTCAAGTATCCTTACCTCCATAATAGATTCATTGTTAATCATTTGCTGTATACAATTGCGACTTGATCGTAAAAAACTTTGCCAGTATTTCCATTTTGGATCATGACAAGCTCAAGATGCATTGCTTAATCTTCTAGAGTTTGAATTACTTCCAAATAAATAAATAGTTCCTAGCTGTATTACAATTCATTAGATTATGATGCAAGTAAAGGTTTCTTATGGCCTACCGTGACCTTTCCTTGAAAGAAAGCTAAAAAGAATGGAGAGGATATTTGACCTGCAACTGCAACGTGATGTTCTCATTGACCACAGCATGCTGCGTGGTGTGCCATTAAGGGGAATCTGCGAGTGATGAAATGAATATTCGCGTAAAAAGTGTTGAATAAAGGTTTGTTTAAAACCCAAGATATCTTTTTATTACGGAGCTTATTGCCTTATCATTTAGGTATTTCATAAATGCCGACATATCGAGATGTAGTTCTGTAAAGTCTTTGTCATCAAAAGCTCGGCTTGTGATATCAACAGGTTCTTGTTCGATGAGAGATATCTTCTGCCATGTGAGCTGACGTACTCTTGACCAGAATTCGTCACAAGCAGAGGTCTCTCCTTCAACGCAGATGAATCCTGGCTTTCCTGGCAATGAAAATCCACTCAAGGACAAGTTGTTTGCGTTGTCCATAATGAACTTTCTTTTCTTCTCGTTGTAAATATGATGAGAGTGGATCCACGTGCGGCAAAGACTTGTCCCGTCATTAGATTTTGAATGGTCATCCTGCTGATGGAGATCTTTGTTTGTTCCTTCTGCAAAAAACAGTGAATGTTGTCCGAAAATTTGAATTTATAAATGTCCGTTAGTATAACTTGGCAAACATACCTGACAGAATAGACGATTGTTCTAATAGAGAATCCCAACTTTCCGAACAGTAAGAAATAAGACCAAGGAGATCAACAGGTTCTCCATTAATTCCATTCTTGGCAACTTGGGCAACGTCAGTATTGAGGCTAGTGAGTAATGTCTTCAGGACTTTAGGGGCTACATGACTGCTGGAAGGGGTCTCTCTTATACTGCAATGGACAGAAACAGTTTCTTCTCCTTTTTCGTACCCCCCAGGAATGCGAAGGCTTAACTGGAGCCGATCATTAACTTTCACAGACATAGACAAGGAGCCTGATAAAGGAAGAGAGTTCTCCAGTCTCAGTAACACTTCTTGGTCATCGAAGTGAACGTCCGATTCTGAGTACATAAATGTTATCAGCTGGAGCTCCGACAGTAACTTGGAATCATCTTCCTCCATACGGAAACCTTAAGGGGGCTACAAAATCCAAGTTATTAGTACAAACTTTATATAAAACATAACCTTCAAAAACCAGTAACAAGATAAGACACCTTAACTGGCTGTATTTTATTTCGAAGATGTAGCAAGGCTGATAAAACTTGTTTTCCCATAACTCTTAGCTCGGCTGCATCGTTGGCGGTGTTTATGGGTCTAAATATGCGAGATGAGCAACAGTCTTGCTTGGGTAAAAAGTAACTCCTTTTGTTGTCGATGCTTCAGCGATTTGCTTAGCAAGGCATCAATTCATGAATCTGCAATGAGTTCGGAGTGTGGAATAAAGATGACTACGATACTACGATGACACGCACTTTTTGACATTTTTATTTTCCTCACACAATGTCAACACATTTAAATTGGAAAAACCAATATCGCATAGCTTCAGTTACATT
This sequence comes from Isotomurus palustris, assembly GCA_034696625.1. Classification (NCBI taxonomy): domain Eukaryota; kingdom Metazoa; phylum Arthropoda; class Collembola; order Entomobryomorpha; family Isotomidae; genus Isotomurus; species Isotomurus palustris. The sequence continues at coordinate 2,255 of JAQGAD010002069.1, forward strand.
TACAGCTCATTGTCAGTGAAATGCGAACTTGCTTATTCATCTGCTATTTGGCTATTTCCTGTTTAGTTTAGTTTGTTTAATTAAATTATGATCAACGCGAGCATAAAAATTAAAAATACTCAAGATTAGCAGAAACAGTGAGCAAATATTGGTACAAAGAATTGAGTAAACTTATGTGTATTTGATAAACTGCCACTGATGAAGTGATGACTGACGTAATGTAGTCGAAGTTCGGACGTACAACAAACAAAATCGTTTTGATTTGCATCATTCAGCCTAAAGCTACTTGATAGAGATGATATGGTTTGGTCAATAATTCAGGTGTTAAGACCATTTTACTCGTTTAATTGCCAGGGATGATCCTTTGTCGCCTTTGTAAAATAAACTTGTAATAAACCGGAATACGCACGGAGGCAAAGGTGGACTTAGGAAATTACGACAATGTCATAAAAATGTGTGGCCTATGTTTTCGTTGAAGATTAAGACTTTAATCTATTTTACTGCGTGTGGTAACGTACCATTAAACTACGCCATTCATTTATTGGCGTTAATACGGTAGCTGACAACCGACAAAGGCAAAGAACTAACAGGAGTCCGCTGATAAAGCTGGCTAATTCTGTCTGAAACATATAAAAGGACACAATTCAAGGTTTCATCATTTACTTCGCTTTAATTATTAACCAAACCTAGCATTCCTTACCTGGAAGGCTACTAAATCATCATGCAAACTTTTACTGTGGTAGCGTCCGCTTGCCTCGTTTTGGCAGCGTTGAGTAGCGTCTCCGGTCACGGAAGGTTGTTGAAGCCTCCAAGCAGGTCAACTCTCTGGCGATTCCAGGAATACCAGAAGTACAACCCTTATCCTAATTACGATGACACCCAACTCTTCTGTGGAGGTGTTCAGGTACCTTTTTGTATCAATTTACCCCGTGAAAAACTAAAGATATTGACTAAACTTCCACACTGGGTTTTCTTTACTTTTAGGTCCAATACGAAGTGAACGGAGGTAAGTGTGGCATCTGCGGAGACCCTTACAACGACCCAGCACCCCGAAATAACGAAGGAGGTGGCTTATATGGAAGGGGCATTATCACCGGAGACTACAAGAAAGGACAAATTGCAGAATTCCAAGTTGACTTGACTGCATCTCATCTTGGTGAGGAGAACTAATCAATTACTTCGTTTCATTTTTGATTCCTAGTTTTATAAGATCGGTGTCTCCTGTCTTAAGGATACTTTGAGTTCCGAATTTGTCCACAAAACAACCCACTGGTTCCTGCAACACAGGAATGTCTCAACCAGAATTTGTTGCAACTTGCTGACGGTTCCGGAACCAGATACCCAATTCCAACTTTCGACAAGGGCCTCCAAACCATTCGAGTTCAACTTCCTGAGAACTTGACTTGTGAACAATGTGTTCTCCAATGGCACTACAACACTGGTAATATTTACTTTGCAACCATGGGGCGTTATTACAACCATCCGGCTTTAACTCACTTGAAAGATTTAAAATTCTTCCTAAATTATAGGAAACTCTCACGGTCAGTGTGAAGATGGCTCATGGGGTAAGTTACGCGTAATAATCTACTAAAATATTTTCTGATTAAAAAGATTGTTATACTAATCCACGAATCGTTTTTATGTGCAGGTCTTGGGTGTGGGGTAAGCTAACATCAGATTAAATAAAAAGACTGACAGGTTTGAATGTTGTATTAAAAAACTGAACACTTGTGTGGCTTTATTACAGGACCAAGAAAACTTCAGGGCGTGTGCTGACATCCGAATCACCAATTAAAGAAAGTAACCTGTCAATCGGTTTAAGCTTGAAATTCGTCTATTAAAATGCTTTTAATTTTTACATGGAAAGTTATAAGTATCATGTGTACAAATAAATTCTTTCTGCGTCAACCTAAAAATGCATAGTATGACAACTTTATAGTACAGAAATGTCAACAACATTCTTTTCTAATATTATACCAGGCATCTTGTAACATTGGCATTGAACATAATGAGAGCAATAAGCATACGGTATAGAAGTTTCTGATGACAACGATCGTAAGTTGGAATGTAGCCTGCTTACAAATAACCCATGAAATGGCATATTCATAAAGTTCAGTATTGTAATAGACACAGTTCGTAATAATTATTGTTATTGATAAAATGATTAATACATTAGATGCTCATCAGACAGTGCAGCATAATTCGTAAGGTTTGATCACATTCGTCTTATGTGTAGCACGTGAAGCCTGAAAGCTTTGCAATCGTAGAAAGGGATCGATCTGTAGTTCGTGGTGATGCTCGTGCGATATTCTAAGGCACATTGACATAATCTCCATATCTGTAACTCTTTCCTCATTCCAAGTTATTTAATGGTGGAGTGCAGAGTTGAGCTATGAAAAGTAAATGAAAATTCTGTGTTTTAAGAGATAATTAATTTATCCAGGTTTAAATATTACACGCTATACACACTTTAATGCCATTCGAAAACTGTATAGAATCTGAAGGGATCACTACCGAAAAACCAAAAGAAACTACCAGAACAGGATCGATAGGTTCTGAAGATTCGGATGCAATTAGTATAACAACTGCCAGGTCTTCAAGAGGAATCAGTGCTGGCTACAACAAGTATATACGTGAGATGCTACTTCTACCATAGTATTTAAACTTGTAATTAGGGCTTCAAACTAAATTGGTTATTGGTAATACGGATTTATCATTTTTGCCCATGAAGGTTCCAAATGGAAACAAGAAAGTATCCCTGGGTGCAGGCCTTCCTGGAAACTAAATCGATTACATAGAGTTCTATTTCTTATTGGAATCCCACTATTAGGAATCGGTGTGTTCATGTGGACACTGAGAGACAAACATCAAGTTAACGTGTTTGACTACACAGACTGCAAGTCTCGCCCCGATGGAAAAGAATCTTGTGCAGATTTAATTAGGAAGCAGAACATTAGTGAGAGAAACTGTACCTGTAGAATTCTTATCCACCTGAAACAAGACATACATGTAAGTAATGTAGAGACATTTGGGGCTACGAGAGAATTATAACTTAAGGTAGAAAATTGGAAAACGAAATTATCAGGTCCATGTAATTTTTCAGGGTAGAGTGTTAATAAACTATCGATTAGAACACTTCCATCAAAACCTGAGACGCTATGCCGAATCTTCCGACAAATCACAGCTTGCTCATCCATTTGGTGATGACGGTTCGCCGAAGAAACCTGCAAGGGTATGCAACAAGAAGTATTCTACTGTTAACGGTAACTTCGGACTTTGAATGACGCTACATTATCTAAGAGTACTATAATTGAGAGAAATGATCTCTCCGGAATCAGATAAACCGATTTATCCTTGTGGACAAGTTCCTAATTCCATGTTCTCGGACGTCATAACTCTGAGCAAACAAAACGGGAAAAAATTAGCACTTCATCAGTGTCCATATTTTGGACGTTCCTTTTTTTTCAAAAATCCTCGTCAAAATCCCCTGAGTAGCAATTTTACTAAGAAGTTCTCTAAACCTAAAGGTGAGACAGCTATCGATTAAATATCGATAGCTTCTATAATAAAGGAATGAAGTAGGATTTTTACAACCTTTCGATAATAATGAACTATGAACAGCTTGGAGCAACGAATTCTGGGAATTATTCTGGAAAGCTAAGGGAGTTGAAAGTTCTGATTTCCTACACTGGATGAAAGTGGCTGCACTCTCAAGCTTTACAAATCCATATCGTTACTTCGATGGAAGTGTCCCAGGCTGTTTACCAACAGTGAAGCGTGGTTTGTGCAGGGGTCAATACTTCCTGACTATTAAGTATAGTAAGTTAAGCACACAGTTAATTAGTATGATGATATTTTAATGCAGTCGCCCTAATGAAATAGAAAAATACAATACTTCGAAAATTATATCTCGCAGATTTTGATGTCAAGTCTCTAAAAGGTCGGAAAAAGATTGAGATAACATCCGATAAGTCGCATATAGTCGATAGACAGTGTTTCCTAGCTATAGCGTGCACAACGGTTGGATCATTTACTCTGCTCCTTGGTTTCGTCTCCCTAATTAACTTCATATTTTATAAGTAAGTCCTTTCAGCCATGATCGAACAACTAGTTCAACGCTATTATGACTCATTATGAGCTCTTGTTTTTATGCAAGTGAAGACGAACCAAAAAACTTAAGGCGAGTTACTCCTCAAGCAATTTTATGATCACGTCACCCGCTGAAGTAGTGAAGCTTGAAGTCAAGGAAGTGGTCACCAATGATAAGGAGACGTCAACAGAAAGAACGAACGACGGTACAGATCGGAATTCTGCTGTTCCTGCTCCTGTTGCTACATGAAGGCCAGACTAACACTTCTTTATTTTGTAGCACTGTTACTCTCAATCATTGCCAGCGATAAACACAACAAGGTCAATGTGTCTGAGATATAAGTTTGTGACCGTACTTCGGGAATATTTTTAATCCCCGGTTCACGTGTTGTCTTGTCACGAGCCTGAAGATTTAAATTGCAGGGATAAAATAAGTAATGTAAGAAAAGTAATGAATTATAACTACTGCTAGTTTATTTCACGCTTCGGATTACAGGTTTTGCCTTCTGCTGACAACTTAAGTGTAATAATAATAATAGTAATCCTACTGATTGAGAATATTTTGTTTAAATTAATAAATTACCTAGAAAAGTGGTTGTTTGCATATAACTTTATATTTATAGACATAATATACCACCTTACCGAACAATAAAACACTGATACATTTCTTTGCTACACAAGGCAATATAACAATTAAAAGCTTAAGTAGTAAAATCTGACAAAACTGATTCCTGCGGTAAACAAAATTTTCAAATAAATAAGGGTAAAGAACATCAATCGATATCGGTGCAATTACAGTTGCTGCAGGAAATATCACTGCTCGTATTAAGTTCAATGTTGAGAGAGACAGGACTTCTATAATAATTGCACTAAACACTATACTACATACGCAACGACATTTTTAATGTAAATGTACCATCATTGTTACTTTCAATACAATTGCAATAGCCTGACCATTCATATTTTGACTAAATTGTGGTCAGGAATTTGCACTTTTGCGGTCCACCAACATTGTACATCAAAAATGACCTGTTTATATTAAGGGATTAGCTATTCGAAGAACTCAAACCTAAACTAATGACCTGTATTTCAGAAGTATAGGAGTGAGAACACACTTAGCTTTCAAATCTTCAACTGGATAGGTTCTATCCCCAAGTAGAACTTGAACCCGAATAAGTTTCGAATTTATTCAAATCCTTTTCAAATGAAGTTGTGTAATTTTCCTGATTATGCAATATTGTCAAAGACGTAAGGTTCAATCCGACCTCTGACCGAGTACATAGTTAGTCAGAATTAAAGTCAAGAAGAGTTGGTTGAAATTCACCGTATTGAACGCTGAATTAAATTACGCAAACAGTTAGTAAAGTTGGTTCCCAAGTAAAGTCTACATGGAATCTTCCGTCTGGTTAATACTGTCCAGTCCAATATCCGACAATTCTTCAAGTATTTTCAAAGCAGCCTAGGAATTAAAAGTATAATTTTAAGTGTAATTCTAACATCAATATCAATGTCAGCAATATTGATTCGCATTAATCCAAAACTGAACACTCACTGTATTTTGAGCCTCATCCAATGTAGCTCCGCATCCATGAGCGACATGGGGTGGAATAGTTCCAAGACTGACAACACTCAAGTACTCGTTTTTCTAGAATTAAAATTATGATGGGATGAATATTATGAACTCTTACTCTCGCATGTGATTACTAGGTTAAAAAATATGGCGTATGTTACTAACTTTAGGGAAATCTGAGTACGAAACAGGAACATTCAACAATTTGGCCAAGTATGCTAATTTCTCCGTCCCATCGCGAGAAGCAGATGACCCACATGGAGGTGAAGAAATGGACTTAACTTTAGCTAATTCCTGTGCAACTGCAATTTTTACAGGACTGCCACTTGTCTTGGGTTCTAGCAATAAAATATCAAATCATAAGTAATAATGTTAGTAGTAGCTCATCAGACCTTTTAAACTTTAAACCCACTGCACGGTGACGGTGGGATTGATAATACCTTTAGGATCTGTGTTTAAAACGATGACTCCAGGAACTATTTGACGAGCTGAAGTCAAACTGATTGAAGAGCTCTTGTCAGTAAATGCTTTGGAATTTTTAACAGAGTCCGTATTAGTTTTTCCTTGCTTGATGCTGCTTGTACTGGCTTTCTCAGCTACATCCTTGGAAGATTCATCTGGTGGTGGTCCATAGCCTAAATCGACTAAAGCCGATTCTGCAGCGGCTTTTTTAGCTGCCTTTTTGTTCGGACCAGTTCCCCTGCAACAGTGTGGACCGACGATAACCTCCATAGTAAAAGACGGTTTCTTCTTGCGTATATTTCGCCTTTCTCTCTCAGACATCGGCCTCAGAAGTGAAGATATATCATCATTAATTGGTCCGGTTGAAGATGATGCTACGAGGTTAAATTCAGGCTCTTTGTATTTTCGTACATGAGCGATTTGAATAAGTCGTGAAATAGGAGATACTGTTTGCTTATCTAGATCTTTTACTACAGGGGCTGAAGTTTTCTTGCGAGGATTTTTTTGTCGAAGCAACCCTTTTTGAATGGACTTTAGAGAGCCAATTTGAGGACTTGATGCAGGCGGTGGAAGTTCACGCAGTTTTTCAATCATCAATTCGCTTGCAGTTTTCTTCGCTGCTTGCTTTGTCGGGCCTTGTCCTTCTGCAGTACAATCTTCGCCTCCCAAAGAGCATACAACAGTAAAGACTTTGTTGTGTGGAGGTCCCTCTTCTCGCACAACTTCAAATTTAACGGTCAAGCCTCGTTTCATAGCCATTTCGTGTACCACAGAAATAGGACTTTTGTTTTCAAGATTGATTCCATTTTCTCCGGTTCCTGACAGCGTTCCACTTTCAGCAAGTTTCTTCAGCTCGATGTCTTGTTTTACTTTCAGCATCGCTTTCAGAGCTATCATTGCAGCCATATTTTTAGCGGAATTAAAATTGCTTCCTTCTCCTGTGAAAATTCGTTCTCCAACATGAATTGAAACCACAGATGGAGGATCTCCTCGGCGAAAGGGATCCATAATGGTAATAGGTTGCTGTACAATAGAAATTGGCTCCTTTAGTTCATCTGCTAGCGAAGTGAGTTGCAACAGAGCCCAATTCGGACGCTTCCCGGCAAGACCGTAAGGTCTTTTAGGAATTGTTCGAGCGGTTGGTCTGGATAAAGCAGTTTTATCTAGAGCTTCTGCAGCAGCAGCATGTTGGGCTCTCTTAATGCTTGATCCTTGACCAGTATACTCTTCGGTTAGTCCAAGATGCAGAACAACTGTAAATGTAGGGCTATGAGGAGGACCTGTAAACGATTTTAAATACAATTTTTAGCAAGGAAGCGTAAATACAACTTCATGGTTGAAATATAAAATGGGTTAAAACTTCGTACCTTTTTCCCCAGTAAGCCTGTACTCTACCGACATCCCATGAAATCTGGCAATATCTCGGACCAAGCTAACCGGAGTTTTGTTTGGCTGATTTGAATTCTGAAATATATTAGTAAAAGTATGCTTAGAGTAAATAAAACAGAAGACTACGTGCGTCCAATAAATTACTTTCGATAATATTACCTTCACTTCATTAGCACTGTCTTCTTTCAAGTCTCCAATAGAGTTGTTCTCTTTGTCAAAACTAGTCGCAAGACACCCGGAAGTCTCACTTACGGATACAGACGACGTATTGTTCTGATTATCTCGAGAGTCATTGTCGTCAGGATTTGCTGCTAGCATTGCACCAGGCAAAGAAATACCAGGCAAGGTATCTCCTCTTTTGAATATCCTATATTGGGGCTCAGGAGTGTCATTTGAGGTGGATGAGGAATTCCGATTTTCTCCATTCTGGCCTTGGGATTTCGATACATTTTGATGATTAGTAGAATTACCATGAACTGAACCTTGCGCTTGCTGTCGTGACTTATGCATGCTATTTTGATTGGGAGAATGTACTGAGTTCCGATTCCGATTGTTATAATTTCCACCACCTCCAGTCACACCATTAGAATTGCCCCCACTTCCATTGTTGAACGACCTACTATTAGCTGAATTGGAACGTAAAGGAAAATTGAAATGATTTGGGATTGCAGGGACCACAGGATTCAAATAGCTTGAAGAGCTTCCAGGTCTTCCAAAAATGTTATGAGGAAGAACCCCAGAAGCTCCAAAGATAGAAGAGACTGAGTTGTATATCTGCTGCTGTGAAATACTCCCGTTGTTTGACGAAGAGTTTCGACTAGATCCAGGTAAATTGACAGGCGAGATTCGATAATGCTGAGAGTTTCCAGGATTATGATAATGTCTGGAAGGTCCGAGTGGGTACGAGTGGTCCATTTATTTCAGTTTAGACTCGAATTTTTTAACAAATATTGATAACGTATCCTGCGGACAACATATTCTTGATTAATAATTTCATAAATAATACTCTTGACTCATAAATATCTGCAGACTGAAATCTTCTTACTCAAACAAACGGAACACGATCACACGATGCTTTCAAGAATTCAGTCAAGTTCCGTAAGTCACTCCGGCTCGTGTTCCCTTCCACGGACCAGTGAATCAAATCAAATCAACCAAGATGTACTGACTACTTCGGACAGCCAGAGAATTCAAGAACGGGCGGACCGCAAAGTAACTCCTTCTTGAAAGGTCCTCTTCAGCCTTCAGCAATGACAACCTCGGTTGATTTGATCCGAACTCTCCGAACTTTCACACCACCACCTTCGCCACCTCCTCCGCCTCTCGATGACTCCTTGCGGGTTCCGGGTCCACTGTCTGCTCAACAACAGTCACAAAATTAGCTCAAAATTACTTCTATTGTTATTATTCAAGTTACGCCTAATGTTTCAAACAATAGGTTAAAATTGCGTAGCATAATATAAAACGTAGTTCGCAACAAACGTAAATTCTTAACAGCAACACGAATGTTCATTCATGTCACATATATAAACAAAGAACGACACGTCATTCACGTCAACCTGCATCTGCAAGGACGTCGATGATTTCTCTTATCGAATTAAACTGCTGTGATAAGAGAAAGGAGAAATGATTCAGTGACTTACCTGGAGAGAGACCATGAGGGAAGTGAGAGTCCTCCGGGATGAGTCGAGTCAGAACCGAATTTCGGGAGTAGAGAGAAAGTCGTACAACATTACAACAAGTGAACAGCAGTCAGTCACACAAAAACTCAGCCTGCACTTTGCTACTGCGAGAGATGGCCATCTCCTCTTTCCCCGGCTTTCCTTCCTTTTCTTAACTTACCCCGACGGACCCAACCAACACACCACACCTCACTTTCTCCAGCAGCACTTCTACTATACTCCACTTTCTTTCATGAAATTCCAGAATTTATTTTCATTTTCAGGATGTGAGATAAATAACTTTTGAAAATTCCCAATAATTATTAATGCAGATTACACGCTTATTTTTATTGCTTGTAAATTCATGGAACTACTCACAAAATAATAAGACAGTTAATTATCTTTTGGGTAATACGAGGAACAATTATTAGTGTGTAGTATTTTTTATAAATGCATGTTTTTTGAAGGTCAGGGGTTAGCAAACTGTGCAAAACAAGAGCGCAATTCACAACCAACATAAACTAATAATTAATATTTAACAACCTAGACTAAGGACACATGACAGAGTTACCAAGATGGTACATTTAGCGAAGTCGTATGCGTAAATTAAAGCTAACATAAAATGTAATTTAATGTAATATCGATGGGATAGCATTTGAACTGAAATGATTGCGACTGGTGGTTTCCAGATATTTCATACTTTACCCGTTTCTAACATTCTTTTCGGGACATAAATTCACTCAGACTTATTTTCGCTGCGAGTATAAATTGTAACTCTGTAACGTAATCTATCGTGCAGATGAGATTCCATTAGTACATATCTTCTAGTCATGAAAAATAAAAATCTCGGGCACTGACCAGAATATTTCTTAAAGTGTCGTTCTGTTATAGTACTGTAATTGGTAAATCTTTGCTTTCTTTTCTAGGTGATGATTGCCCTTCCCATTATTCCCTAATGCAAATACTATATCTGCAGTTACGACACAAAATATCATCTCCAACAATACAACATGCGAACGAGTAGTGTTTCGGTATTACTTCATGGTTTGTGGTAATTATTATGCGAATTGTCAGTTTTGCATTGGTGCAGTACAAATTAAGGGAGAGTAGGTGGTCCAGGAAGAAGCTTCAGGTGAATCTTCTGTTCCAACACTCGAAGACATTGCTTTGTTATCTGTAGATCAAAAAGTTTAGGTGTAAGATTAAACCTGCACAGTGAAACAAACATGACACTAATTGTAAGTTGTTAACATGGTCTGTCATTTTACCGGGAACACATCCAAGGTTAGTTCTTCTAGACTTTCCATTTTAAGCAGGCCAAAGTGTACAGTGACATCGGTAAGGTGAACCTTCTCTGGATGAAACGCTCTAACTTTTAGCCTCTTCAGATCTGAAACAAGAATAAATCCACAATGAGCGACAAGACCATAAACAGTAGAGGAAAAATATTGTATCAGATAATCTTATTACTTTTTAAGTCTCGAATTGACGGTCGACGAAGCGTGCAAGGGATTTCCGTATAATCAAACGCGTTTTCCTCGAATAAGAAGACGCAGTGTGCTGCAGGGACACCAGTAAATGCTTCGTCAATATCTCCTCTGCCTTGTCATTTCCAGAATTCTTCCGCTAGAGACATTTCTAATTCTTCTAGAAATGTCATTGTACTAAAGATAGTGGTTAAGGCTGCCAGCGAATCGATTACTACACTCAGTCTTTTCATCTTTGGGAAGCTCTTGGCGATCCGAAATAACGCAGAGACATCACTATCTGTGACTTCACACAAAAAGTCACACTCAGTCACGGCATTCGAAATTCCATTTTCGACAAAAACGTCTTTCAGCCAGTTGTCTTCTTGATAAATCCAGTAAAACAGAATTTCTAAAGTTTTCATTCTGGGTAACACCTTTTTAAATTCGCACGCAGGTAGCACTGGTTTTCCTTCTATCCTCAAATGTTTAAGTCTTGAAAGCACGGGGAAGTTCATGTCTACGCTAATAGGAGCTTCCACAAGCTCCAAATACTCTAATGTACTAGACTGATGTCCCAGGAACTGTTCAAACGATTCAACTGATAAAGGACCTTTCTGAAAATCGACGATAAGACTTTCCAACCGCAATTGCTGCTGCTGAAACTTCATTAATTGCTCTTCTGTAATCAACATGTTGAGTGTCAAGTGTTTTACTTGCTTGGGCACTTTGGTGGCAATGATTTCTCCAAACTTGTTGATTAACTCTAGCTGAGCATTATTCTTCATTGATGGGTCCACAGTGGTAACTCGGAAGTCAAGTTTTGTCAAGTTAGGTGCTGCATCCAGAATAGTCGCGAGAAATCCAGGCATTTCGAACTGTAAGTGGTCATAAAACACGCACACGTGGAATGTGAGACTTTCTAGACCACGTAAATCGAGTGGTTTGAAAGATTTCGGCAACTTCAGATCTGACGGATTGTGTGAGGTAAATTCCAATGATTTCATCCATGGAACACAAATACGGAAGAGTTCATTGAATACTTGATCGAAGTTATAATGTCCATTGTATGATTTGTACAGAACAAATCCTCCTACGAACTTGAACTTATCAAATAGAAAATCTTTCGAATTCCTCATAACTTTGATGAAGCTGGCAGTGTCCCGATTAAAGTCATTTTCGAAGCTCATCCGGCCAATTTCTGTTCTAAACTTCTTCGTAGCTATCCTATTCCAGTCTTTACACACGAGTCGAAATGTCTTCACAGATTCAGAAAAGTCATCACAGCAACTCAATATATTTTCAATTATCTGTAAGAAAAAACTCAATGTAGTCCGATATAACGGGTCAAGGATAAACTTCCAAAACGGTCCGATCAGGCATGGTCGTAAAAACTAGTTTATATCTCCAGTTTTCCTTTAGGACACCCACGCGCAATTATGCAGCCCACACGCGTGCATCTTCACTTCAACAACAATAGTATTGAACAGTAAACCTCCATAATACACTTAATACTTACATGATCGATTAATAAAGGATGCACCATCGGTTTCGATTTGTCTACTGTCTCTTTACGACGCTTCATTTCTGGCGACTCCATCGACTGCAGGGTCATCTTTAACTGTGAACCATTACAAAGATAATAATTATTAACTCAAAATGTACATTATTTTTAAACTTAACTCAAACTTATGCTTACATTGCATTTGTCGAACTCCCAGAACTTAATGTTGTCGGAAATCTCCTGATACTCCATAATAATATTTTCTTTCTACGTACGAGGAATCCGCTTGTAGCTGTAACAGTGCAGTACCAATAGAATCGAATTCCTGTAGCTGAATAGCTGCGGCTGCAACCCTCTGAAAGTTACCATCCGGAACTATTCCCTGGAATCCACGAACTACTACTCGCATGAAACCCAAGTTCCACGCGACGTTGGAGTAAATTCTTATCGGAGCTAACTCGAGAACTTCCAGAAACTTTAGGAAACACAAAGACCTTCCTCAGCACACAGTACACAGCAGCAGAAACTCGAAGGTTGTTTAGATAATTGAACTTCCCTCCAACTTGATATTTACCTGAGACTTCTATGACTTTGAGAACTGAAACATTCCGAACTTTCGAAAACTGCGAATTCCGAATTAAAAATGCAATAAAAATATTTCATAAAAGATTATGCTCCATTGATGTTTTTATTTCGCTAGTAAATTGCAATAATAGGGACTGAGAGATAAGAGACAACCTTTATTAAGAACAATTGGATGTCTCCCAATGCCCCAAGGCGGAGTATGTCATCCCATTAAATAGAGCACCCTGAAGTTAGCTGACAAACTGACAAACTGACACGGAAATGCTGAAGTTAGCTGACAGCTGAATCTAGCTGT
>JAQGAD010002070.1:0-15273 GCA_034696625.1 Isotomurus palustris
TTTACTAATTTCTCTGCGCTGCATTTTATATAGCAATAAGAACTCGAAAAACGATGTGATACATGTTTCTGTAAAGCAATTTAATGAAGGTCGTAAATAGAGAATCGGATTAGTTGACATGTGAAGCTTGGGCAGTTTAACATCAGCTTGTAAATACTTTGTATTGTTCTACAGCAAGTCTCAAGTGTTGTTAGGACAGGTTATTAGGTTAAGTGTTAGGTTAAGAATTTTATTGGGTTAATTAAGTGTCGGGTTAGATTGGTCAGAGCAAGGGTAGTGTTACAGACAGGACGCTGAAATTATATTAATATTGTTACAAATATTGAGTGATTTTGTGACGTACGAAAGATCTGTGGAGTGTTAAAATGTGTTCATTCAATTCATCTACAGGTATTTCATTACAATATTAGTGTAAGAATTATTATTATGCAGCGATAGTCATTTTATTGCTTTTAGAAATCATACTTTCACCAAATAAGCAGCTTCGTATGCATTTAGTGATCTGCTTTCTCACGGATCAAAAGCAACTTTTCAATTTTTAAATTGGAATTATAATATATATGAATTTCTCAAATTATTTTACGTAAAGTAAAAGTTTTTCCAACAAACCAGGCAATGTGTGTCTTTCTATTTCGTTGGTTATGATTTTAGACAAAGTTTTTCAAGACTTTCGTAGCTGTCACAATCTAATATAGTTCGCAGTTTTGTTGAACAGTCAATAGCAGAAAAATTGAAAAATGTAACCTCCTGCTTCATCAATCAAACTTCCATTCGGGTGTGATAGACAATTATCATAAAGTGTATTATTCCTCACGATCCTTACAGCTAGTATAGAAGTTCGACTATAATAATAAGTGACAATATATATCAATAATAGGACAGACCAGTTAATGAGCCTGATTGATTTGGGAAGGAATAAGAGCACAACCCACTATGTGTATCACAATTTACATTCATAATCATAATTGATCCTGCGTTCCCCTCAGAAAAGTCTGCCAGAAGGAAGCTTACTTTTATGATTCTACAATTATTCCTTAATTAAGTCTGATACAAATATACTATTATTTCTACTTCATATTGCGCAGTCGACCGTTGATACAGAATCTCAATCATTTCTTCAGTTACTTATATGTACGATTATTGCACTGAATAAAATCTTATCAATTTTTAATGCCTTACAATTCCTCTGTTATTGAGGCCATGCCACAGCAACTGATATATTGCTTTGATATTAAGTAAAGTTAACGATGCAGGTAACATTTCAAGGCCTACTCATGATAAATATTGTGCGATGCACCAATTACAATTTACATCCACTTAATATGCACATGTAGATTTGCACACATTAAGTTGCTATTGCTTCACTCCCACTCACAAATGACAGAATTGTTTTAACTTTATTTTATACAGGCAGATTCGATTAATCTGTGTCAAAATCAGCGGAATTAAAAACATTTGAATCTCAAAGCCAAGCGTTTGGTTGTAGGTGCAAGTCCTCAGTTCCAAACAGATCTCGTGGTATAATACTCAAAGCACTGGAGAATTAAAAAGATGAGCCAAAATTGTAAGATGAGAATCAATTAAGATTGTGTGCCTCAACAAACTTCCTGAGACTACACTGTAAATGCCCTGTACTGGACCTCGTGTAATAATTCTCGCCTTGATTTCCGAGATTGATTTGCGTGAAATGAAATTCAGCCTTGCGTCTATCATTAATATCAATAGTTCAGTATGAGTGATGACTATAAATATGATTGAGTATCTGATAGCCGTCACATTGTGGAAGGTACGCTTTTAAACGGACAGGTTGTATCTACGAATCGTACAATGATTTTCTATTCAATCATCTGAATAAAAAAACTCTTGCGTACATCAAAAAGTACTAGAACATTATTTTTGCGTTGTGCAGGCCACTAAGTTGCAGTTAAAGAGTGCAACAATAACTTAAGTAGCACTCAATTTGATTATCGTCACAGTTTGTGCAGTGATTTGTAAATGCTTTTTTATGATTTATCTAAGGTATACTTGTAGGCACTCCTTTTCATAACCCAGCGAGTAATTCCTCCAGAAACTTTCACAAAATTTTTTGCCGTAGAACTTGCAGAGGTAGACCCTGAACTTGCATTATGGGCCATAAATCGATGACACGGATTGGATGTTGGCGGAGTTCCCCAAGAAGAAGATGAGCTAGAAGCTACTGCAGTGGTCGTAGAAGGAGTTCCGGTGGTAGTAGAAGTAACGGTGGTAGTAGAAGTACCGGTGGTATTAGAAGTAGTTGTAGTAGCAGTAGTAGAAGTAATGGGGGTACTCGTACTACTAGTACTAGTACTAGAAGAAGTCTTAGTAGAAGCAGTAGTGGTGGTAGTAGCATTAGAAATCGTTCTACTCGAAGAAGAGCCAGGGCGAAGGAGAACTCCTGTTGACTTTGACAATGAAGATGTGGATGCAGACGGAGTATTAGAAATTGCTGAAGAAGTCTTTCTAGCCATCTCTTTATTCGCTAACACGACTCTAGCAGCATCGGCTTGAGATAAACCAGACTGAGGCATCTTTCTCGGGACTCGTCGTGGAGAGTTTGGACAGGACTGTGTGGAAAGCAGAGGATTACGATCCACGAGAGAAATGTTATAAGGACCGGGCTCTCTGCTCTCCATGCACATTTGGCCTGGCAGGGAGGTGACGGATGAAACTGAAGAGATGGATAACAGCGAGTCGCTCCTCTGAGCCTTCGAAGAAGAGGCTCTGTACAAAATTGGACTGTTGGGTGTCGAGTTAGTTCCTTGTCTATGACGAAAATGATTTTTCCAACACCCGTAATGACGCTCCCAATTCTTCGGGGATGATGGAAGTTCCTCTCCACTTGTGTCTAACGACTTGGTTGAACCTCTTGGAGATTGGCCCACACTGCTTTCTCTCGACTTCTGACGGGATAATCTGCAAAAGTACACCCACAGTCAGTACAGTTATGATTATGCACGTGGGCGGCTGGCAATGAACAATCTTTCTCACATAGGGCAACGTGAATAAACTAGTTTTATGTTTTAGACAGGAAATCCTGTGGGTATTGACTGACGGGTTTGCTAAAAGCTTCTAGCCATGTAGGATATCTTGTTCTACAATAGCTCTTTCCTCATTACGAACCACATAAAAAACGGAACTGTACATGAATACTGCCTTTTACCAAACTCAACATTACATCACACACACACGAAGGAATCCTTAATACAGTAATGCTTTCTCCTCTACTTTCTCCGACCTCGAGTATAATCGAGTACCCAGCCATTCCCGTACTTATAAGACACTGTAAGACCCTTCCAAAAACACTCATGTGTGTCTTTATTACGTGATCTTTTAAAACGGCCAAAAAATAATCTAGCTTGATGGACACTGATGGTGAAAGCTGCTTTCACTACAAATAACTATGAGCATTATAAACGGGAAGCTCCACAACCGCAAAGACGCAAGGACGGAGAGTAGATGCAAAAAACAGGGAAGATATGATACAGCTTTCAGTTTTAGGATTGCTTGTCTCAAAGTTTCATACCTGGGAGATGCACAATGAGCTCTACATGTTCCTGTGGGACAAACTCTGGCGGAGTTGCATCTTCCCTCACAAATTGCCCTGGAGAGTAGTAAATGATCGTAAGCTATGAGAAGTCGCCTGCAATTTCCTTCTTCATGTTCCATCTGGGTTGTCCCTGGGAATTTTTCCAGCATCCTTTTTCTTTCCTAGAAGAACCATACAGCGATTTTGCACGTTCAACGTTTTCACCTTGGCAAGAATACATGTAGGCAGATGAATAGTGTAGCATGCAGCAGTGCAGCAGAACCAGTTTAGCCTTTTAGTCTACAGAGATGATGAGATGTCGAGATCAACGATTTTGGCACACCAATCCATACACTCATCATTCAAAATTGATTCGTACGATCAAGTACAGTAGGAAGGTGAATCTGAGATCCTCTGAATGTTTTCAACAGAATACAGATACAGAATCACGCCAGCCAGAAAGGACTTGATTCACGACAAGTAGTTTCTTCGCACAGTTATATGTACATTTGGCGCAACGGTAGATTTATATGAGAGTCTCAAGGCGAAATGAGTTTTCATTTACTTTACCTCTGCCAATTTATTGGTTTCGAACTCCTGGAGTTGCTTTTGAAATCCTGAGTTGGGATTAGAAACGGCTCTGGCTCCTCTCACAACTTTGAGAGCTTCGTTCCAGCGTAAGGACGTGATGCTCATGATGTAGGCAACCACTATGGTCACGCTCCTGGACATTCCGGCAAGGCTTTAAATGCCATAAAACAGAAAGTTTTAGCAGTTTCTATTTGTTGTGATAAGTGTTCTTCTCACAACTCACAACCTATTATTGTACACATCAGCAAATAAGATTTCTACAAAAAGTGTAACGTATCGACCATGTCCAGTCATAAAAGAACAGTTAACACAATAATCAAACTCAAGGCTTTTTATATCGAGCAGAAACAAACTCGGTTTTTACCAGTGGATCAGGACGTTTCCTCCTTCGATCCTTGCGGTGTGGATGAAGTCGTTGCAGGCTGGGAAATATTGGGCAAGATTTTGGTAGGGAGTATCTGATGCCATGATACACAAGTATTCTTTGTCCTGTTCAAGAAAAGACAAAGATTGATTGCTTCATCCTGACAACCATTTTTCATTCCTACGATAGATAAACCCAAACTGTACATTTGGATTCCACGCAGCCACAAACACACGTTTTCCCATTGTGAGAATTCTACTTCGGATGGATTCAACTATTCAGCATAAATTGTCCTTCCTCAAAGCATCATTTAATCTCATATCACTACACTCCCAGACTCGTTTTGGAGTATTTGGAGCACTGCTTTCTCTGCCTCCACTACGACGCTCTCATGTTATATATTTTTGTTTGCACGAGAGGTTTCGTTTGCATTTCCACAGGATGAGGTTTGTTTTCTCCAGTAATCGCTGGAGTCATAATGGTATGCATTATTTTCCCCTTGTAGTCAGACTAAAAATTTGAGAATGAGAAAGTCGAGTACTGAATGAGGAAGATGTGAAAGAGGTGAGCAGTAGTGTCCCAAAGGATGACTCTAATTATGCAATGCTAGTTTGACTGCATAAAGCTATTTTCTACATTTCTACAGCTCCTCTTTTAGATCCTTTTCCGGGGAATAAGAAAGAAGCATTCAACATGAGATTGCAACACTGTAGAATTATTTGAAATTGTCAGTAAATAGCAACAGCACGTCTACATAATCTGGTACAAGATGTATGCAAAACAAAAGATGACTGTGCTCCACAAATCTAGTAGTGATTTCACGTTTCCCATTAGTATGAATTAACCATAAAATAATATTTTATTGACGAATTCCCTACCTGACGAATGGATTATGTCGAATCCGTTAACTGTGCCTATGTAGCTATATTGATAGAATAAAAAAAATACATAGCTATTCGATTTCTAACAAGCAAACTCAAGAGAATATCAATTGCAATAAAGTTCACTATCATCTTGATCTTGATACTTCGAATGTCGACTAAATGATCCTGTTTTCTTTTCTGAATTCATTTGAACATAAAAGCCGGAAATGCATTCTTTGAAATAAATAAAAAACTTTAATGTGATAGGTAAGACATTTGTGGCATTTCTGTTCTTGCGAAGAAAGTAGGTTTCATGACATGGGTGATATTTACTTCACATGTACCCACACACACTCCCCCAATATTAAGTCCGACTGTAATAGCCTCGCTAAGAGATCCCAGAATTTATTTCTTCTGTTTCTCTACTTTTTCACTTGAGGCTACCTGAACATTCTGTGTGGAGAGGCTTTTCATAAAATAGGGCGGACTTACAGTCTTTCTGTAAATGTAGCTGAATCTTAGAAGTATCTTCTGCTTCCATTAAAAGGAAATTAAATCTGTCATTCTCGAATAAATCTCGGGGAGAGGGAAGGAACAACGAAGCCCTGTATGCAAGTTCAACGAATTCGCTTCTGCAAACAGCGACAGGCTTGACGTAAACGATTCGAATTTCTGGAAGATAAACGACTGCATGAATGTGAATGCACGCGTGAACTAATCTTCGTTGCTTAATACGACAAGACTATAAATCTTATTCTCCCGTCCTCATACTGTTCATGTACATTTTATGTATTTCACTGATTCCCAATCCCAATCAAGATCTGCAGAATCAAAAATTCATTTCCAGTAAAATCCCCAATAGCCCTGCTTAAATGGCCTTCTACTTTATAGGGTCACGGGAGTTAAGTAGAAGTGTTAAATTCTACAGGAGTTATAGTTTGTCTGAGAAATATGCAGACACACAAGCTGGAACTCTCAGTTTAGCC
Organism: Isotomurus palustris; assembly: GCA_034696625.1. NCBI lineage: Eukaryota > Metazoa > Arthropoda > Collembola > Entomobryomorpha > Isotomidae > Isotomurus > Isotomurus palustris. Next base: position 6,352 of record JAQGAD010002070.1, read on the forward strand.
TTCCATCAACGAGTGGACTTTTTAAGATTCCTTATTCCATCTGTGCAACATTTGCTTATCACACGACACCACCCGTCCTATATTTTATAATGAAATAAGGACATGTTGGGACCAGCGGGAGATGAAAAAAAGTCCATCTTCTAAAATCCTATTTTCTTGAATTATTTAGTCCCCTCAAGATGTGTGAAGTATGTCCACGACTGAGTTCATTTGAGAGAAAATTGAGATAAAAATGTGAGAGTGACCTACTTACATTCAGAATTTAAGCAAGTTCCCTCGAAGTGCTGCGCTGAGATAAAGAGACAGCAGAGATGTTTCAATATTTAACGAGTCCTGGTCTCATCAGGCTCTCAAGTGAATGAAGGATTGAAATTGAGTTAAAGAGAAAATAACATCTTCAACAACAAACTGACAAAGAAAGATGAGACAAGGCGTGAAGTACAGAACGAGTTTAAATGTGAAAAGTTTGCCAAAACATACATATTGAACATTGCTTGGGGTCACAAAAACCTCAAGTTGCAAAAGAACCCTCTCCTGTGTCGCCAAGCGGGAATAAGTCGCTTCTTTTCTTATCTGCATAGTGGAAAGGATGACCTTGTGCTTTTCATTTCAATAATACCTATCGCGGTATCTCAACTTGTTAGAAATTTCTATCGTTCTACCAGCATAATATTTCTTTGGAAGTGAAATGAGTACAGTTATTTAGGAATCATGAAGCGAACTTAATCAGTTCAAGGACTCAGGGCTCACTGGCTCACTAAAAAGTTTCTATTTTATTACAAAACTTGATTCGTCAAAGCGAATGTCATTATTATTATGTGGTTAACTGACTGAATGCCAACAAGCAGAACTCATTTTCTTTGTAACATTTTGCTTATAAAAGTCTAGAACGTAGATTTGGTACTTTTGAATTAGAGTTTTTTCTGGATTAAATACTTCGTGCTACGAGATAATAAGCAGGGAACAAGTATAAGCCGAACATTCTGGAAAATAAATGTCTGTTCGAGATGTGAGTAATACTATGAAAGTTCATCCTGCAGCTAACTAGAAGATTCATTTAAATAAAAGCATTAAACTGTATGTGTAGATTTCCTTTGTAGTGAAATTCTAGGAGGAAATAAGTCACATAAACGAATGAAAAATACATTATATCTATTCTCTTAGTACTCTTGGGACCAGCTTGTGTGGGATTTCTCGGCTTAGAAAAGTTATTTATCCTTGTGAATTCAGGGAATGTAACATAAGAAGAATCTTAAGCTTTGGACACGAGAACCAACTGAGTAAGTGCCTTGTCAGTCACACATTACTCATTCGTACTGCAAGATTCTTTCCCTTTGCGGGTTTGGATACACTGAATTCTGACGGATGTCGAGTGAAAGCTTGGAATTTAATACCACTGGTCGTTGCGTGATGAAAACCACAGCTGCTATTTGCATCTTGAACTTTGCTCCCTCTTTCTCTCTGTTCAAATTAAATTCCACTTGCACACAGCTATATGCTTAATGCTTGTTTCATTGTACTGCTGTGGTCTTTTAGGTGTCCGGAAGGAGTTACACGAGTCTGGTGGTTTTGATACCATATCGAAATGAGTGTACTGGTCAACCGAAAAGCCTGATCCCCTGAAGCAATTCCAGCTTTTACCGTCTGTCTGGTATTTACCTTCTCTAATACTTCCCTCATCTCTCAAACTACTCATCTCAAAATCTCATATTGCCTTTCATGGCTTTCTCTGTATTGTCTGTTTTCTCGTTTCTAGAACCACACGTCGGTTAATACTTACTGTGTGGAGTCGCCTTGCAGCATCGTGGATGGCAATGATGTGAGTAATCTTGTGACGCTCAAGTTGGCCAGCGTCTTTTGAGTCCTGCACAATACAACAAAGCTTATATATATGTATCTCTATTACAATCTTGTGCACCACACTCCATCATTTATGACAGGAAATTAAACACATACCCTGTAATTTCCAACGTATAATCCTGGCAGTACCTGAAAAATTACAATAGTTTTTATTTAAAATCTCATTCTTCTGCACCAGTGCAATACAAACGAATGCTACGGGGTTGCGTCTAAATTCTAATGCAAAGCAGCGCACCGAGAATTAAGGTGAGTAATTCTCGAATAAGACATGCAAACTCAAAACCACTTAGGGCAGAAATGCCGAGGCTCATGTGCTACTAATAACACCTAATGAGGTACTGAAATCTAAGTATCCTAAAAAGTTTCCTAGTTTCTAAGTTCGTACTTTTCTGAGACGAAGAAAGGAATGGGAAAGACGAAAGTTTCACTTCGGTGTTTAGTTTTGTTTTGAGTAATAATGGAGCTGCACACGATTTGCTTACTTTTGTTACCTTCTTAATGAGTATAGATCTACGTTCGCATTAGTTCTAATTTTTCCAAGCGAGGAATTAATTAGAAATAAGTGTTCTCCAGAGGAACACTTTAATCTAAGAATGATGCCGAATGGAATAGCCTGGTTTGGAATCTCCAGTTGGTACTGTTGGGTCTCGGGCATGAATTGCATCTCAAGAAACTGCGAGTATCTTCTTGAGAATAAGTACAAGCACGAAGGAATACAAATAGACTGAAATATATGGGAATGTCTCAACTTGGTATTTGGTGTTATACTTGGAACTGTGGTGTGTTCCCTTTCCATTCAATTTTTACTCCGCTATGCTTCTTGTAATGCAAGGTGAGTTCAGACATGTGGTTACAAGAAGCTTGTATCTTCAAACGGAAGAGTCATTTATGCAACTTTCACCCGTGTACTTTCTTCTGAGTTGGAGGCTTCAGACAATGTACAGAACTTCAAGAGAATATGTACGTGTACTCTTCAACTCTGAGAGACCCTGCGGGGTTATGAATTACAGAAGTAGAATGATACCGAACCAAAGTTGCGTTGAAGATGAAGCCTGTGTGAACAGTGCAAACGAAAGCTCAGCTTAGCAACACGAACAAGGTGGTAAGCGTGGCTGACTATGCAACTCTGAAATAGCTGAGAACAGATCGATAGTTATATGCCTCTGTAAGTCTTTTGCTTTGCATTGGCCATGCTGACATCAACAAGAGCAATAATATATTTACAACGAACTGGGTGCCTGTGCCAAGAGGGCCTTATGGCTTTGTTGTGAACATACAAGAAGCGTGTGGGAGACTTCATTTTATGTTCCTGGCATTGGATACCATGGGATAAAGCTTATAAAGCTTCTGCTTCAAAGACCGTGAGGACTAATAACTGCTTTCATTCGTCATTCTCACAAAGAAGTGATGCTCTCTGAGTAATTCTAAATGCTACAACTAGCTGCGAAGATATGTATACGCCTGATTTACAGTTTTCTCAGAAAAATAGTAAACGATACTAGAAATTGTTATTATTACTTGCAAAATTGTGTGTAGCTGTGTATTCTCAATTCTCATGTATCTTTTATGAGTTACAGGGTTTGATGAAATCACCTTTATATCTTTGATGCTATAAACGATGCCGTACGACTGTGATCCATGCATTCCATCCCATAGCTAAGCAGAAGTCGCTTCGTTGAATGTATTATTCAGTGGTGAAAGTACTTACTCCTTATTGAAACGAGTTGTTCCTTTGTGCAAACTTTAATGGAATGCCATAACCATCTTGATTCAATTTCAATTACAAAGGAAACTTGATCTTGGTTTTCATCCGGCTCCCTATTACAGTGTAATGTTCTACGTGCAAATCGAACGAATGCATCATCGGGGTTACTTCCAACGGAATTAGCAATTACTTTCGAAATGTGACAGTGTATAGAAATGTATACTACTAGACTCCTCTTTAATCAATATCATTACAATTTTAATAATTACCTGGTGAACTTTCAAGAGTGATGGGGTCTATTACCGTCTTTACCACAAGGAGGTATTTAAAAAGACAGCGAGACTTGCCTCCCTTGTGCCAGGGAAGGCATACCAAGTGCATTGCCATTTAACTCACGGACTACACGGGGACTATGAATCAATAGTGATGCATCAAGTCCGGAAAAAATCAATCGTTCATCAGTTTAACTCGAGAATGTATTCTAACTTCTCTGTCTGCTCGTGTAATTTAGTGGTGCAGTGCGGTCTCTACTTCTTTAACATCTATCTTCAAATGACAAACTTAAATTCGTAAAGATTCAATCAATAATTTCCTCTCTAGGGAGAAAGTTGAGAATGTAGAAAGAGCGAAAGAAAGTGTCGTATATGGATCGATATCCACTTCAATATGAGGAACGGAACGGAGTTTAAAGAATAGAAATATAGTGTAATATTTATGAGGCTTGTGAGACCAGCCTAACTTGATGATGAATCCATCTTGATGATCTCGTTCGGCAAATGCAGATTCCGTAGAGCTCCCGATCTCCGCTTGGAACTGTTAGAATGATGAATATTCGGAACTAGACTACTTCTAGAGTCTCTCCGTGTTTAGTCAGATAGATGTATCGAAACCCAAATAAAGTTATACACAACATTCAGCGGATGAACATTGGTTAAGCATGTTCAAAGCGATTGCAGGCTGCATTTAAAAAGCCACACCACAGAGCTAGTGAAGGTAGAACTACTGACTGAATGACATATATATTGAACTTACCCTATTCATGCCATTGCCCATACTGACGAGCGAACAAGTTGAAGAAAGAGAGGGGAGACATTGAGACGGTTGGTTGGGGTCAGACAAGAACAACAAGATATTGAGAGAAAAGATATAAAGACTGAGAAAGAAGAACAAGAAAGGAAACAATGAAACTAATTAATAGTAAACTTCATTCGGCCGTCAACTCATTGTTTTATGGTGTGTGAGTAGAATCCTTTGTTGAATGTTTGCCAGACGAAAGGTATGAAATCGAGGGAGAAAGTATTAACGTTTACGACCGATGGGTTAGTCGAATAGATTGGAGTTTTTGGAGGAAAGAAGAAGAATATGAGACTTATTGACCAGGAGGAAATCTTGGGGCTATGAAGTACACTGTGATACGTGCTGATGGTTAAATGATAGCAGAGTGAAAGAAGGATGTCTGTTTGAGCAGAGAAAGAAGTTGGAATGGTGATACTGGGATAGAATGGTAGAAAGGACCTGGGACTTGGCCAACCTGCAAACCAGACTGAACGGAGTGGTAGCGTTCTGATTACTGCGGCTGCATTACGATCCTCAAAATACTTTTATCCCCGAACAAAAAACTCGTTTTCCGATTTCTCACAAGGAGCAAACCAGAGGCACAAATGTTAGAAGCTCACAGTGCTGCAAGAATGGAGAGAAAGTTGGGAACCTTTGCCTGCGCGACCAGCCACCACTGCCAGTTCAAGTCCAAGTAGTCCGACAGAAACTGGAGAAACACCGTTCCACCCATGGAGAGCTCACTTCCTCGCAATACTCAATGCTTTGCCTTTCTCCAGCGTAGTTTCCTCTCAAACACATTCCAACGTGCAGATTCCCAAAGCTTGTAAGTAGATTCCCGTACACACACGTACTGCAGCAGCAGCCTATTCAACTACTCAAAAGAAAGTTTTTGCACGAGAAACGACCATCCACTTTTTGGCTAGTATGGACGGAATGCATTTATAAAGCGAAAAAGAGAAAAATCTCTTTTGTACGTAGTGAATCTTCGCCTTTAACTGTGTGGCCAAGCACAGGCATCATGATTTCCTCTTTCAACTTACTCTTTTATCTTTGTCTCTTTATTAGAAACCTTTTATTTGATTTTGCCAGCCTTTGATCCTCGTGTTTTACGCTCCCACAGATTCTTCTTCGAGAGTTGTGCTTATTAAAAATTTACTCTTTCAAGTCTTCTTCATACCAATTACACTTGATTTCTCACAGACGAAAATCTTTCATTAGAAAGAAGTGGAGTGGGAATCTCTTTGGAAAGGAACACTAGACCTTATAAACATTATACGTAACTCTTCCGGTAGTAATACACCTCCTTCATTATTAATCGGGGTGAAAGAATGAGAGCGAATTCAATTACCTGCACGTAAGAAAGCTCTTCCAGCGATATTTAATAAAGGTCTTCACTTCTTCCTAACAAGTTTCGGTGGAAATCTCTTCTCTAGGTATTGTTTCAATAGGTTCCTAAGTTTGTGAGCCATATTGGACATTTTTTCTGATCTCTTCAAGTCTCTTGCGAAGTGTCTCTTCTTTTAATCTTGTAAGAAATCATTTAGTTTCAGCTGTCTACGAAAGACTCACTGCGAGATCTCATGATGTAGACACTATAAAAAAAATAAGCAGTTTATACATTGCGGATGTGCTTTATATAAGCTGGGTAGTTTTTGTGGATAAAGAATGGACACGGCAACCAATACTGACTGCTGACCTTCTGAACTATATGGTTTACGGTTGATCGGATGTCGGAGTCGGAAGATAGGACCTCCAACATGTACGCTACGAATGGTTTTGTTTGTTAGATGAGCTGTCACAGGGAATTAAGACCTCATTGGGTTTCCTGATTGATCAACATAGGAAAGACTAATTTGGGCTTTTAGCCAACTAGCCATATACACAGATTCTAAAAGCCCTGTGCCTGTTTGTCTCCATTCCAACATTTCCAACCTTGTTTGCTTGGAGAAGTTCGTTCGTGGACTTTGAAAATAGAGATAACACGTACCACGAAGGTACCTCCACACTTCGTGATCCACCGAATTTCGTAAGTGTTCACCCTTTGAGGCAAAAGGTTTGTTAACTTTCTCCTCCCCAACCATTTCCACCTTTCACAAGAGGAATTTATACAGTTCGTGTGCAATACAGTCCAGTATTGTGTTGGAAAGACTTTCAGAATTGAGTTCCCAAGAGCCTCCGAAGTACTACTGTGAAGCTGCAAAACTACTTCTTCGTGTGCACCTCTACAACTTCAACTACATTGTGTCACTTCAACAATAGAGAGCAAGTCGCACATTTAAAAAAATACAATGGCCCAGGAACAGCATCGTAATATTGGGACAAATATCCTTTGAGATTTTAATGCTTGTACAGGAAACTGGGAGACTCACTTTCGGCCTGTTTGACATTTTGAGTACAAACTCATTTCATTTATTCTATGAACGAAGATCTTTTAAGCCTCTCAAGAGATTTTTACCTCTGTTTTCTACTTCATTTATTTTTTGCCAAGCTTACAGAGTGCATAGTGTGGCATTGCCTTTTTGGCCTTCAATCGCTTTCATAGAATATAAATCGCTTTGAGAATAGGTATAAGCTTGAATGGAGGATAAAGGCAAACTTCACACTGAATATTTCATGGAGAAACTACCAAAATGGACCCTTCTGCAGTTCTGTATTCAATTTTACTCCCAGATCATCCCAACTTTTGCATAAACAAGTATTTGACAGTTTGACGTAATTGGAGCGGTATCGGATGCATGAAAATGTTGATGCCCACAACTACATGTAGACATTCCCGGAGTGTCACGCATATGGACATGATTAACTCCCTTTAGATTACAAAACTATTTCTCCCAACACCCAAACCTCACAAACTTCTGCTTACACAGAAAGTAAAATTTTGCTAACAATACTCGAGTCACACATGGATAGAAACAAGGAGAACAACTTTCTCTGTGTTCTACACTACGGACTATTTATTACACGAACTCTACAAACTACAAACTACATATATGGTAATTGATAACCTACATACATGTTATTCTCAAGGGAAAGATACGACATGCCATGATAAAATTCTCACTAGCTGTTTAATCAACTCTAACACAAACAAAACATAAACACTTGTCGACCATGCACAATGTGATAATGTGAGACTAATGTTAATTGTTCGCACTCTAAATAATAATAAATTATTGAAGATAAAATGCTCCCTGTTCATTATTCTATTCATCAGCATAAAAACCCGAGGTCACTGATACACCAGCAGCATCAGACAGATAAATCAGCCCCTCTACTCCTAAATAAAGAAAGCACATTAGAGATGATGAATTCCATCTCCTAGCTAATCAATAAAGTTGTCCAGCCTTCTTCATCGGTGAAGTACTCCTCCAGTTGCCAGTACCTCCAGCATAATATTGTGTAGGTGGATACGGGAGTGTCGGGACTTCGGAGAGAAGTGGATTAATAAATTGTGGAATGACATTGACAGTGAGAGGAAGTGAAGGACGAGAGACCACCCACGCCACAAGCGCATCTCCATTGAAACAAAGCAGAGAGAGGCGGCCACCGTTGGAGAAACTGGAGAAAGTCCAGAGGAGGAGGCTGGACGGCTGGAGAAAGCAGCGCCCGTTCTCCTGGGCCCATCGCAGATCCCTCTCTCGTCTTCCCCGCCACACTCCACGTAAACAAACACAAAGATTCCTCATTTGAATTTCAGCTAAAATATAAAAAATACTGGTTCTATCAAAATATCTGAGATTATTGAATTGAATTGATTGATTCTTTAATCTGATTGTGCTACACAGAGCTGCCGTGGTACGTAGGAGTGTAGGATTAGCGCTGAAAACTGCCAGCACCAAAGAGGCTATTGTTTGTTAGTAGGGCAGAGATTATTACCTCATCAAATCTCTCATATATAAGTAAAAGGTGAGTCAGACTGAGTCATTATTTTATTGTATTTTCGTCACCACTGAGCACTCGACCCCATCGGAATTGGGGATTTTTTTTGCTCGTACGCAATCCTCTAATCTTCAACGGCTAACTGCTGTTGTTTGCTATTTATTATAATTTGACCAGTAGCAAGAACATTAGTTTCCCAGTCCTTCGTCTTAATTAAACATTTTAGAAGTGCGAAGTGTGTTGCGAATTTTATTCGGTGAGTTATTTGTGACCAAGATCACTAGATCGTCGTCTGTCTGCAGTCTGTAGGGAGGAGAACGGCGGAGGAATCTATTCATCTTGATTTGTGACAGTGTGATTATTGTGTTTTAGTTTTAGTGATTGACGTTGCGGTTTTGTTGCTGTTGGCGCACTTGGAA
>JAQGAD010002071.1:0-15272 GCA_034696625.1 Isotomurus palustris
AAAGCCACGACTGTGTCTTGTGTAGAAATAAATCCTCCTTGAGCATTCCGTTGAGCCAGAAGCCATCGGACCACGGGAATAGAATCGCCTGTTTTATGATAATTATTATCAATCACTAATTAAGAAGAGCTTGTTACTCGTCTAATCATTTAAATAGGGACACTTACCAACATAGTTTCTTTGAGTGTAAGTCAGAAGAGCATAGGCAGTGGTTTCGATTCCAATGGGCTTTGTTTCCTTCGACCAAGGATTCTTATCATCTGATTTCGTCTTCAATGGCTGCCAGTATTTCATCTGTCCATCCTCTGCGAACAAAATCATTCCATTTCATTGTAAATTCAATTCAAGAAAGCAGGTCTCATCTGATTCCTGAGAGATTTAGAAGCGAACCTGATATTTTAGCCAATCCTTCGAGTACATTGAACGCTCCTTGTTTGACTGGATGGTCAGCTCGGGTTAAAACATAAGTGATCAAAGCCACTGCATAAGGATCTTCAACTCCTTCCAAGTTTCTTGACAAAAAGTCCAGTGCAAGGTTCATCGCAGAAGAAACTCTTGGGTCGATTTTAATATCTGGATCGGAATTGGCTTCCGCAAGAGTCAAAGCGATGTAAGCTGTGAGTGCGATTCCTTTAGCAGATTGTCCGGGCAAGTCCATGTCGTAAATCTTTCCCTGCTCGATAAACTTTCCATTCGACTCTTGCTTCGTGACCAGCCACTGCAGAGACTTCTCAATGATTGCTGCAGACAGTTCGAAACACAGTTAGTTTAACATTTTCAATCACTGATAAGGTTTTGTCAATAGGATATCCTTACAGTTATCAATGTAAATGTGCGGCTTGGCTCCAAGAAAAGCTCGAACAGTAAACGCAGTGAGCCAAGTCGACCCAGCTGAGCCACTCGCTGGACCAAACGCAGAGAAAGAACCTTCTTCATGTCGGTAAGACAATTGCCTTTGATATCCAGTCTCTAGAAAGTCAATTGCCTTCTTCCGTGTCTCCTCTGTTAATTGTCGCGTAGCCTGTAAATTCAAAAGCATTAAGCGTCTCTCTACACACTTCAAACACAAAAATAAATCGATTTTCAAATCCGAAATCTGCATTACCTGCAGATATTCCAAAACAACAATGTCTGGCACAAACTTCACCATGTTTTGTTCACCACATCCGGTTGGAAGTTCTAAAAAAGTTTAATTAGTAATTGATCGAGTGTCATTCTAATTAAGTTCAATCAATTTCCGTCCTGTGTATCCTTACCTAAGAGTTTATCCACATTGCTAATCGCAGGTCCAAGAATATCCGCCACCACAGACACTTTCACAAAGTCCGAGTCTGGAACTCTACGCTTAGGGAAATCAGCAGTAAGATTTTTCTGGAAGGGTCTTCCACTTCGTAAATCCACCAAAGCAGCTGTGTTAAACTTCTGAGGTTGTCCTGGTGGAACGACTTTCAGGAGTTTCTTAATTGAATCCCCAGCTTGTCTTGACTCAGCTTTGATGTTCAAATCAATAGACCCGATTGTCGTAGGAGTGATGAGGAATGTCACCGAACTAACCGAATTCGCCTTCACAGAAACCTTCTCAGTTCTGTACAGTTCAATTCCTGATAACCAAAATTAAAATCTCGTTATTCCTTCCCTTTCTGCATAAAATCATCTACCAAATTCCTAAAACTCACTTGGCTCCACTTCATTCTCATCTTGAGTGAAAGAAAACTGATTCGCAGAGTTGTCCAGTGTGATATCTGCATTTGTATCTCTCTCCATGTAATTGTGAACAAGAACCTGAACTCCAACTGCCTCTCCTTTCACCACGGAGAACGGAATGTTCAACGAAATGAAAAACGGCCTGAACACCTTCAACTTCATTGGAACTTCAGACACTCCCAGCCCGTAGGCTTGATCCAGTGAGAATCCCGAAATAACCCACGAGGTAATTGTGTCCGGAACTTTCCTCTTAAGCAGACTTCGACCGTCGTATCTATTCCCAAAATTCATTTTTTCATCATCCCATACATACATCATTCATAACTCCTATTTGACATATTGCAACGAATGCGGAGCCATCATGCTGCCATTATGCACATGCAGCAGATCAAGGATAATCTCTAACCTTTCTCATCGGATATCTTTTCATAAAGAATTTGATACATCTTGCACAATTCAAAGTTCAGAGATTATAAAGCTCAGAATAAACAAACAGCACACAAATCAAAGTGAAAGTTTACAACACAGAATAGAAAACCACCAAAATCGTGACCACTTCTACAAATGTGAAACACAAAAATAAATGTCGACAAAAGTACAGAGAAGGAATAGAGAAGGAATAGTGTACCCTGTGGAAGTATTACTGAAGATCCACGTGGGTGCAGGAAGCTGTTTAACATCGCTGAGAAAGATTCTATGCGGAGAAAGCTTCGACTTCGGGAGTTTCGAGAAGGCATAAGGACCCGCCTGTGGGGGACGAGATCGGCCGCTGTAGGGAATCGCAGGACCCACGTCCGGTCTCGAAGTAGCGAGTGAATATTCATAGAACGGCCTCAATGGCCGAGGATTCGCCTTCGATGAATTTTTAAGCTCTGGTGAAATTATGAAGGAAAGATGAACCACCCACACAATCACAGGTCTACAGAAATGTCTACTGACTTAATCTTAAAATACGTCATGCAGTAGTCTTTGTACACAAAGTCACGTAAAGATTTAAAGTTCAAAAAGCCCAAGAGATCAATTCTTTCGCCTTCATACCCAAAAAGCAAGTAGTAGTGCAATTTTAAAAGTACAGACTAAGATTTTAGGATTCAAGCAAAGTTAAAGAAGGTCAGCATGTGACTGTCCGCTGCGTTAACAAATATAAATTAACCATTAAGGTTACGGGTTTAAGTTTGGCAAGTCTTTCTTAATGTTGGAAGTATTATTGTTATGTGTATAATTACCCAGTAGTTAATAGCTGCCAGATAAAAGTCTCGGGGAAATATTTCCTCGTTCGGATGGTCGGGGAATCTTCGATTTCGAGTCGTCCCAATCCACCCGTGAATTCTGCTTGAGCTTCTGGGTTAGTTTCTAAATCGTCCATGAAATTCGCTCGGTAGAAAACTACAGATTAACGAATATCAGTCTTAATTAGTAGAGCAGGGAGTATTAAAGTCCACACTAACAATTAATTCAGTAACGAGTGAGTGACTTTGATTTGTAAAATGGTAATTACGTCTCTAAGTAAGTAAGGGGGAATTAAAGCGGAAGCAAAGCAGAAGCAACATTATACAGCACACCTTTCTAATTAATTTATAATTAATTAATTTCTCCTACCGTACTGTAAGTGTTTCCCACAACCAAGTTTCTGGAAAGTATTGTCGAGTTCTAGAACGAGGCTTAGGAGAAACAAATCGTGTCTCCTCAACAGAGTCAACAAAATCTCGAGCTTCTTCTTCTACATATTCCATCGACATATCGGATCCTTCCTCGCCATAATCAATACTGTCAAGTCGTCCTTGTCGTCTCCAAACTTAACATGTGCCCATTACATATATATACATTTTTATTTAAATACCTTGACCAATAAATAATTAGTGTGTGTGTGTGAGCTAGAGACAAGCACTGCGATTGATTACTCAGGTGTGAGACAATTACAAGTCAAGTCAGACAGTACAAAACAAATAAAGTCACAAAATGACTAAACTAAAACATACCGACTGGAGGTTGCTGGTAAACAAGTGCGTTCGTCAGAATCACAAGTCCTGCTTTCTGTAATTAAATAATTAATTAATTAATAACCCATTCCCTATCACACTAATTAATTTGAAAGATCTCTTATTGTGTGTCTGTCTCACATCAAAAACTTCGGAGGAAGTCGACCCTCCCTGAGGTGCAAATAAGGACCGTTTAAATCTGTAATCAGGTCCTGCGCCATCCTTGCTGTTCCACGCATTCAGTTCTCTCTCAGCATAAGCCAAATCGATGTCCTTATCTTTCTTCAGGATCAAAACCGATTGATCAATTCCCCTGAGTCCAATCAAAGAATTTGGTCTCGATCCAACCACGATATCCACTTCCTGACCAGGCTCAGCTTGTGTCCGTGTCATTGTGATATTCAAATAGTTCTCCAGAGCTCCTCCCACATTGAAATCAATCGAGTCCGCGATGATCTCGTTTTCATAAACAATGTAAACAACCAAAGTAGCTCGTGGAGCTGCGTTGTTGTGAACCAGAAGGCGGAAGTTCAACCGATCTGCCGGAGACTTGAGGCTTATCTTCCTCGAGATAAGCAGATCTCCCCGTCCAGTCAAATCGTAATAGAGAGCTTCAAAAGGAACTGTCGACACAACCTCAACTTCCATCTCAGAGTTCACCTGAACAAAACAAAACAATCAGTCAGTTGAGTAAGATTGCAGTCAGTCATTAAATTACACGTTATGTTATACAATTAATTAGTAGTAGATAGCTATCATTCAAATCACCTTGGGATTATCAGTTTTGATAACAGCCTCCAAATAAGCATTAGACTGAGACAACGCTCTCTGCACCGTAGGGAACCACTCCGTGAGATCCCTGTAAGTCGCTTCGATTCCCAACACATGAATGGAGTCATTCTTCGGCGCTTCGAATGTCAGTGTCACAAGTCCCGTGGGAGGAACTGGGTATGTCGAAATCTGGAACTCATCGTGATTATACGAAAACCCGTGCTTAACCAACAGAGCATCTACTCTCGGATCAGAAATCGGAGTGTCATCTTGCGAAGCCACTTTAATCGTTATGGAATAAGGCAACCCAGGCTTGAAGGATTCTGAGCCTTTGATGATTTCCAATTTGTACTCGTACTTATGGAGCGTCAGTGTCTTTGTCGCATTTTGCTGACGCCCTGTCAGTTGCTCTGTCACCATCGCCTCAACTTGAATCATCCTTTGGTAGTCATCAGTCAGCCTTGAAAAGTTAAAGAGATTCCCATTAATACTCCACTCATCCTTAAATAAATACCAAGCCATAATCCATTCTATCAAAATCAATGATTCACACATACTGCAATTCACTCGTGAGATCAAATTCCACTTCAGCATCTCCGTTGATTCGCACAGTTTTCCGTGCAATTCCAGGGAAAACGGGTTGCAAGTAGGACGAATGGATTGTTGGATATGCTGACACAACCAACTCTCCTTTAACTGGTTCCCCATAAGTGTATCTGCAATACAAAACATATTATAAATCAGTGCAAAAAATCCCTTGCAAATCTTTTGCACACATTACTTTTACTGTTTTACTCCACACAAAGTGTTCTAAGCTCTATAAAGCCATCCTACGTAAGACGTAACCCTCACTTCCTTAAAGGTCTACAACTCAAAACTCAACTGCTGTGCAACACTTTTAATTTAACATCTACAATTCTAAACGTGTGAGTTGTGAGCACACAACCAAATGAACTTTTTGTTCTAATTTGCATTCTCTTTTGGATATGCCAAAATTTTCCAATGATACGTTCATCTCAAAATCTCAAAATCATTCTTAAAGGGCAAATAGCAAATAGCAAATATACAAAGAATTCAGTTATCCACAAACGTCTCCTATTTTTACCCTTTATGATTTATCTACAAAAGGTTCCTCCTAAAGTATTTGCAAAAACTCGTGAAAAACTCTTTACATTTACAGCACACTTTGCTCTTTTATCATTCACCTACGAAATCGTCACATGCCTAAAGCCCATAAAGTTTTCAATAGAAAAATGTGCATCTTCTGATTCTTCTCTCATTTCATCACTTATTGGTGTCGTTCGCACAAATTGCAAACTCAAATTACAGAAGAGGCTTCACTTTTGGCAATGCAAGGTTGTTCTCATTAACGGTACAGACTGCTACCTGCTAACTCCACTGCTTAAAAAATAAACTTCATATCCTCTACAAAAGTTTCTTGACTGCGTTAACTATCTATTGTGTGTGTGTGTGTGATATTAAAAGCTACACACACACACACACACACAAATCCCAGACTCACAAAGTAACTAAACAATCATCCACTTACGTAGCACGAATTCGTGCAACAATCTTTGAAGAATTAAAAGTTCCGAAAGTAGGCAAATTGATGTCCACATTGAACTTGGGAAGAACATATTCCGCAATCGTAAATTGCTGACTTTCTTTCTGATTTTTTGCCCCAACTTCGATAGACCAGTCTCCCAAATTGGGTTGCTGACTCAGTTGGATTTCTCCTGAAAAGATTCCCCTCTGGATCACCGTGTTCTTCCATTGCTTTATGATATTCGTTTGACTGTCTTTCACAATGATGTCAACTGCTCCAGGAGCTTTAGGGCGGAGGGAGCGGTCCAAATAAACAACTCGGAACTGAACAAGCTCGCCTACACATCAAAAAATCAAGTCAACAATTACACGTAACATTACTCACACACACTCCAATCTTTTCATTAAGTGCCAAGAGTTCCCAACTACGAAGTCTGACTCATTAAGCCCATCAAACTGTCCAATTAACTCCCAAATAAAAACACCAACCTGGTTTGTAGATGGGTTTATCCGTTTGGATCAAAATGGACGAGCTCTTCGAACTGTACGTAAGTTCTGTTGAGTTCTCGAAGGTCAGTCCTCCAGTCCCCTTCACAGTTAAGTTGTAGTTTCCTCCATCAACCAGGTCTCCAATCTAATAACAATAAAACATGATTCATCAACGGTTCCCCTACGTTAATCCTTAACTGCATGACATTCACACACAACTGGCAACTGGCAATTCACAAATTGGCACCCACCCACAGGTCTTCTTATATTACTCCCTGACCATACATGGTCACTGCTCAATGAGACAATCAATTCTTTTCTAATTTAAGTACACAATCCCATCACAGAGTCCCTATAATCAATTACAATCCAACTTTTCTCCTTCACTCCTCTTTTATCAAACACACAAACCCTGACATTTACAATTCACATTTTATGTGTTTTGCACCTGCCACTGCCTGACTCCCTACAACAGCCAACATCCCATGTCTGTCCCTTAATTGTTTCGATTTCATACGGACTGAGACTCTGTGACAAAGCAATTAACTCTGCCATTAGAAGACTCTCCTTAATTGTTACCTGCTATCTAAATAACACCACACTACAAAACGCACGCCTTGAAAACTAAGCCTCATTTCAATTCACTCACCAGCTCAGGAAGTGAAACAATATTAGTCTTACATTAAACTATGCATAACCTTTCTTTTGTACACTCACTACTTTACTATGTACACCGCTGCTATCAATTCCTTTGTACTTGTCTTGTTCCTCTGACTCAGCTAAACTCACTCACAAATTGAAATTACATTTTACATCTTTAAACCTACCAAACTCAGCTTTGAGAAAGTTCACATTTAGAAATCTCATTGTGTTCTGAAATTGCCTGTGCGAATAAATTATTTCTCATAAAGTTCAGTCATCTCGCAAAATAAAAATGAAGTTCCCAATGTTTCCCATGCATGCGTGTCTTCTTAAGTCTTGAACTCTCCTGGAGAAATCACGCAAAGTAACTAACTCGTCACCTTCATTATTACAATAAACTCCTTACAGATTTAATTCCACCGTAGCAGACCAGTTTGAACTTCACGCAGTCATAAATGGACATCCTTAAAATAAAGATTCACTGACCTGGAGGGTAATTAATTGACTCGTAGCAGATCTGGGATCAATCACAGTTTGCTGTGTGGAAGCAGAAGAGCCTCCAGAAATGTGGTTGGACCTGATGGAGACGACCACTGTCACTGGGGCTGGGGCATCCACACTCACTCCAACGTTGTACGGCAGGTTCGACCTTATCGTCCTTGGAGCTATCACTGTGTACGTCCTGTACACAATCAATCAAATCAAAACCATCTCATCTTTCCAATTCAACATTTCATTCTCCTTTTAAGGATCGACACACACACACCAAGCCACACTCAAGTCTACTTCAACAATTCAAAGTAGACTCGAAACTCGAATGAGTCAGTGAGTGTCACCTTCCTTTCGTTGCTTTAATATTCGATGGTGTGTGTCCATTTCTTCAACATGCTAATTACTCCTAAGATGACATGCAAACAAAAGAGACGCTCTCATCATAAGTTACACTGCGGAGATGGAAAGTTCTTTCCACATGAAATCAAAAGTGGTCTCTTCTCTCTGCAATTTACAGGGCGTAGATGTGATTTGTTACGCAAAACTTAATCGGATCTTCATCTCTCCATTTCCTTATAGGAAGAAGCAAGAAGCTTCTCTTTCTGTTCACATATCATCAAAGGCAAAGGTCGTTAACTGTTACAGTAAGAAATCTTTGCAAACAAACATTCACGTAATGATGAAGTTGTGCAAAATGAAATCGAATTGTCCTTCTTGCCCACCTACGCACAACTTGCTCTCATTATACTGACTACTACGGATAACACAATAAATAAAATACACTCGCAGCCAATTGTGTAGGACACACCACCATCCTCGCAGATTCCTCAGCAGCTCAAAAAACAAACAAAAAACTCGAAACCCAAGTGAGCGAACTCGATCTCATAAATAAAGTAAACTCCACAACTCCACACTGCACTAATAATAAATTACGTAATCTATTTCACTTCCCACAACTTCCCATCACTCCCACACACATTTCCACCTTAGCGCTTAAAACTGACTTCAAAATTCCAAATTCTCCAGCAAAGTAATTCCCTGGAAAGCCAAAATAACTTATAAAAATTTACCCAGATTGCGCAGAAATGAGTGGAAGAATTGTCAAAAATAGACACAGGTGCTTCAGCCGGTGATTGTCCATGGTGAAGGTGAACGGAATGTTCACTTCAGAGACTCAGAGCTGAGCTGCTAATCTCCAAGAATGAGGAATGAGACTGATCGCTTCAGCCTGCAAGGTGTTCTCTCGTGGATCGTCCAACGATATTATTAACGCATAGGTCTCCCTACAATCACTGCACTGTGGATATCTGGGATGGAATTCTTACTTCTTCTGCAGCTCTCTTCTCTACTTGTACTTATGAATCAATCTCTCTCTCTCTCGAGTCTCGAGTCTCTCGCGTGGGCCAGCTATTAAAGTAAAGGGGAACACACATATATAATACACATTGAACGATACGCGTAACACACACACACACACATAAAAAAGAGATTGCATTTCACATTTATTTTTCCTCTACAAGCTTTGTCAGAGGCTGTGATGATGATGAATAGCCTCGCAGTTAGTCTTCATTGCTTCTAGCGTGTGATGTTATTATTATTGTTAAATAATAAAGTAGTACAATTTCGTGCATGTCAGTCACAAGTCTGCTAGCTTTTTCCCACTGCTCTCCTCTCTGCTGTTCTCCTTAAATTAACTTGGGGTAGGTTTCCCTCTGTCCTACGTACTTTTATTATTCACCCAATGTTTCATTCAATGGAACTGTTTACCACGGGACAAGACAAGCTTATGCACTTAATACTCCCAAAGGCTTTTAAAGAAACAACAAACCCTAACTGTCCCGAATGAATCAAACACACTCACACACAACACAGCATCACTTCATGTTCTCGTTTAATCCAATTCCAAGCCGGCCTAGCCTAACTAACTAGGCAAGCTGATGAGGACTGAATCAACTTACGAAGAACTCTGATTGATGATAAACTGAGTGAGTGAGTCTCATTCAGGTTTATTTTCCCATCGAATCATTACCGTACAATTAAATTCAATGAAACTATGAGCCATAAAATAAAAAATGGTTTTTCACGAGGTACTCTTGAATTACAACAAGTCACTAGTCAGTCACTAATGCAAAATACAAAATGCAACCCTATTGCAATTTACATGGAAAATGTCAAAAAATCATGTGAAACGGGTTGTTAAGTTGATCTCACTAAACATTTTGACTACTTTGACAGCTATTACAAACAACCTACTGGTAGTATATCTATCACGATGTCATTATATCTCCCTGTACACAAACACACTAAATATTATCAGCCAGATATCTGTTAGACTTTGACTTTACACTGCACTTGTACTTATGCAAATATTCCCAAGATCCTTTCCTTATCTTACTACTTACAACACTAAGCCTTTAACTGTTAATTCTATCACCCCACTTAAACTTATTTTTATCTACAGAGAGAACAGACAAACTACCGACTTAAATTTCAAAGGAGAACTTACCACAAACCGATCCGCACTTAAATAAAAACTTCGTCTCACGATTTTGTCTCCTTCTCCGTCTGAATCTGCACACGAAACTACAGAAGATCATACAGATCGATCTGCAGAACTCAACGAGGAAACCTCCTTCGTATTTTACCTTAACAATTTGTGTTAGTGTTCAATGTTCATGTGTCCTCTGCTTTAAATCTTCTTGCTGCATGCTGTAATGCTGTGTGTACTGGTGGTGATGGTGTGCCACTAAACACTAAACAGCAATGAATCTCCGAATCACAATCACTCACAAATACAAATTGCAAAACGGTACATTTTTTTCCTTCTTCGTGAATAATAACTGCACGAGACAGCTCAAGTGTGTTCTGCTTCTGTGTTCTTCTGTGTACAACTCACGCAGATATATTTGCAAATGAAACTCTTCGTCACTAACTGCCACTTCCTCTTAGTCCTCGTATTGTCGAATAGCATCACCAGATCTCAATTCCCATTCTTCCTCGAAAATCTTATTAAATCTCTTCTTCTTGCTTCATTCAATTATAAAACTTAATCACACAAGCAGTTATCCAACCACCACAGTACAAAGTACAAGTGCACAACTGAAATTGGATCAATCGATGGTGATGATATATTATGGGGACAACTGTTGTGGAGTGGAAGTGGTCCCAAGTCCCAATTCCTTTAAACTAAAGTCGTGTTTTATGGTCGAATACACAAAACACAAAGCAGAAATTGTGCTACCACCACACAAACTACAAACAAATGAGATCCCAGCTCCAAATGAATGGCCAATGAAATGCCTACCTGTCCTACCTTAATTGTAATGTAATTAGACTCTGATTACTGACACACAAGATTTTCTCGTTTCTTTCTCTGATGAGCGTTCTTCTCACTGACACCAAATCTTCTTCTTTACTCTTTGCTCACTAACTACAAACTCTAATGTTCTAAATGGAACTTACAGCGGTAAGTATTAGTTTTAGTAGTAAGCAGTTTCTTTCTCGAGATGAGTTCGCGTTCAAGTGTTGAATTGATTGTTTGAGTTTCATGAGGTGAAACAAATAACTGGCTGAACTCGAAGAGGAGTTGGTTAAGACTCAAGAAAGAATCATAAGGATAGGACAGCCAGCACTGCAGCAGCATGGACAAGGAGAGGACGCATGCATAAAACCTGATTTAAAAGAAGCTGTAGGTAAATAGATTACCTGCACGTTACTTCGATGAACTACAACAACCATCCATACAAATAACAGCCCTTCTTCTCACAGGGAAATAAGAAGAATCTCTCAGGCAGGAGTGCATATTGTCTCCTGCACAAAAGCCTCTTTAAGGATGAGACTAGGTGAACCTTTCGAAAGGATGACAGTGGAAGAAATTACAACCCAAGCTTCAAATCTCTCTCAACGTCTCAACAATACCTGACCGTCGTCCCGTTTATTCTCTGTTTTTTACCTGTGGCTCCTCTCTCGTATCCTCTGCTTCTAACTATTCTAACACCACCACCACTAAAATACCTTCTATACAATCTATAGGTACACTTCGTACTTTTCCTCACTGTCCAAGGAAATGTTCTACACGGAAAATGTATTCTTTTGTACTCACACAGATGTAATCTTTTAAGAAAAGCCATCAGCCATCACCAGGCTTATTATTACAACCTCAGGCGTTATATTATTATGAGTCTGCGGTATTCTGTGCCTTTACAATTTACACACGTTTTTGAATCCTCACATTCTG
Organism: Isotomurus palustris; assembly: GCA_034696625.1. Taxonomy (NCBI): domain Eukaryota; kingdom Metazoa; phylum Arthropoda; class Collembola; order Entomobryomorpha; family Isotomidae; genus Isotomurus; species Isotomurus palustris. The sequence continues at coordinate 11,860 of JAQGAD010002071.1, forward strand.
ACGCACCAGCAGCAACAGTAAAAGTCTCTCAGAGTTGCCAGTCGTCTTAAGTCTTTCAAACATTCAAAGACTAGTCGGCTGAAAATGAACTCTGTTTCATATTTCCTATTCTTCAGGTAAAAATGTGTCACCTAAAACTTCCTCTATTGTCCTCATCCCTACTTCTCTGTGACATCTCACTTCCTTCAATAATAGTCTGCGCCTTCAGCTCTCACAGTAGATCCCAGTTTAAGGTCGTTCTGTTTGTGTACAAGGATGAAAGACATGTTTAAACTTAAACCTTACGCAGCGAATCACCCGTACACCCGTAAAGAATAATCATATAGTTCTCATCTGTGAATGCTCAGTCTAAGTTGCTTAAAGGATTATTCAACACGCGCAAACAAAAGTAAATCCAATGGATCTTTCAAACTCAATTTACTTTAGAATTCTATTATTGCATGGTGCGTGCATTGATGCACTTCAACTGGCTGAAATAGACACAGCCACACTTAAATAAAGCTTTGCAAATCAAACACAAGGAAAACGAATATTTGAAGTCAAATGAATACCCAAGTTTTCACCTTCAACCAAACTGATTACGTCACTTCTACTCTTTTAAGTCTTGCTACTTGCAGCAATAATGCAAGTGCAACTACATTTCAACCTGAACAAGCGACACACACACTTAATTCAAAATCCATTTGTTCCTGGCTGTCGTATAAATCTCGACGTACGTGATGTAGTTAGCGTAGGAAACGGTCATTATTACATGGCACATAATTTTAGACGCGCAACTTTCTTTGATCACTCAACCACATCATTTGCAACTTTTGCAAAGTTTCAATTCAATTCAAATCTCAAAAGAAGCTTTGTTTCTCATTTGTTTTCATTTCAAGCAGAGAAACTGAAGCGTGTCGGACTTGTTCGTACAATCGAGCAGAATTAGGATCAGATTCAAGATTGCTAAAAGATTTCAAAGAATGAAGCTGCATTCGTAATCATTCTGCAGTGTCATTTCCTTCCACTGACTCAATTTCATTTCTTACTCTCCTGACTGACAAACTCGTTTGCCGATGGCAGTATACTCAATAAATGTTGAATCAAATTTATACCAGATTGAATTCGAAACCTCAAAAACGAAGTTCTCCGATATGAAGATCAAACGATACAATTTGTCAAAAATTCGCCTGAAATCTGAAACTATTCATATCATCATAACCTGGAACGAAGTAAAGAAACACAAAACACGACACGAGGGTTTTCCTCAAAGAATTTTGATTTCTCGAGATGTCTAATTTTCCAGGGTGAAAAATTAAAATTCTCTTCAGTTCCCATCCCAAATGACGATAACACTTTGTTAATGCGTGCACAAACGATCGAGTGTCCAAGGATGAAGGATGTACAACTCCCACAAACAACTTCATATTAAATTCCCGTCATGCCATTTGAACTTTCGTTGAGCTGCAATTCGTTTTGCGTACAATTTCATAACAATCTTCTTCATCATCACCCGAAAGTCTCTTGCTACTCACTCACCCATCCATTTTCCACTCTTCTTTGCTGGAATTCTTCTTCATCAAGGTGAATCCACCATTCCTTCCACGGATGAAAAACTACACGACATGCAACAACATCATGAATCTCATTTATCTGACATCAGATTTCCAGCTTGTAGTTGTGTGTACTATCAAAGCAGAATCTAATTGTCTCTGTAATTAAAATGTTAACAATAGAGAGAGCTAGAGATTCGATATGACCAATAAATATAGCTTGCATCCTGCGTGTGCTTTCATTAAGGAGGAGACACCAAACAGAGTGCGAAATGGGACCGGAAGTCGGGAGAGGACGAGTCAAAGTCATAATGAGTCTTTGTCTTTCTACGGTATTATTGAATGAATATGTCACTAGGATATCCTTGCACATGTTTGCACTTTAAATTATCCCGTTTTATTATTACCCACCAAGTTTCACTTACAACAATTACAGTGCAAAAAATGCACGTAAAGTAACAAGCAACAATTCACTTGGGTTTATTACAAACGCTAAAAAGTATAAAACACGCAGTAGGTAGATTCTTTTCAGAATTCAATGTTTGAAATAAAGTTATACTATGTAGTATGTACGACATGAGGTCAGTCCTTAAGTTTGCACTTCTTAGCCCGTTTATTATCATTCCTCAAGTCTCACTTAAAATTACCGTGTAAAAATTTTGATTTATAAGGTAACAATTCAGTTGTGGTTGGGCTGATTACTAGCACTTTAACACTTTAACGTGCAATATGAGATCTTAGAATTCAATGTGGAAAGGGTAATACTTGTGTTCGGAAGTGTACTCGACACCAAGGACTCGTATTCCGCATTCCAACGAGTAGATCGCTTCCATATCCGCAGCTTTCAAAGTGAAGTCAAACACTTCAAAGTTATTAGCGATTCTTCCCTTCGTCACTGACTTCGGAATAGCCACAATCTCTCTTTGAATCTGGAAAATAAACGAATCTCATGATTTAAACTCTTATTGAATTTCTTATTTTGGAAACTTATTAATACCAGCCATCGAAGAATGACTTGAGCAGGACTCTTCCCGTACTTCTTTCCTATTTCAATTAATTTCGGTTCTTCCAGCACCTTCGGATCATCCGGTTTCGCCCACATTCTGTCCGGTGATCCAAATGGACTGTAGCCAGTGATCACAATGTCTCTCTTCTGACAGAAGTCTACAAGTTTCCTTTGGCTTAAGTGAGGGTTACATTCCACCTGCAAGACAGCAGTCTCTATTGCTCTCCCAGTTCAATAGTTCAATACCAACTCACTAACACCAGAACTCACCTGATTCGTCACCGGTTTGATTTTGCAATGCGACAAGAGCCTCACCAGCTGTTCACTATTAAAATTCGACACTCCAATCGACTTTGCAAGACCCAACTTGACACATTCTTCCAAAGCAGTCCACGTCTCCAAGTAATCCACATCTGAAGCGATGACCTGTCCTTTAGAATTCATGGGAAACAAGTCCGCTTCGGTGTAGGGAGTCTGTCGCAACTCAAATTCTTGGAACCCCATTGGAAAATGCATCAAGTACAAATCCAAATACGACGTCCTCAAGTCTTCCAGCGACTGCTTCAAACTCGGGACAACTAAATCGGCCCTATGGAATGTGCACCAAAGCTGAAAGCAAACAAACACGCAAAACCAACTTCATCATCAACTCTGCAATATTTTAGACAATCAGGAAATAGCGGAAATAGACGAATGATTACCTTTCCAACGAGATAAAGATCCTTTCGCGACACGATTCCTTCCTTAATCTTCGCTTCAACAGCTTCTCCAACTTCCTTCTCGTTGCCGTACAACAAAGCACCGTCAATGTGTCGGTATCCAACGTCAATCGCATCCTTCACCGCTTGGCAAACCTCCCCTGGACTCGACTACAC
>JAQGAD010002072.1:0-15255 GCA_034696625.1 Isotomurus palustris
AATAATGAGAGAGAGCGATTATTTCCTTAATGTACATTGTACGTAGTCATACAATATTCCTAATTAATTGACTTTTTGGTGAGCATATATGTTTTCTTCTGGCTTGACACACTCTGCGAGGTTAATTACAGTTTATTAATTTTCTTTTAGTCCCAGACAATTGAGCTTGTAAGTAGAGTTTTTATTCATAGGGTGTTCCAGCTGTGAAGGGCACATAGCCATTCTTAGTGAAACGTCGCACCCAGACGGTTTCCATGCTTGCTGGCGCCAGAGGTTAATTGCCTATCGGTGGTGGTGGTGAGAGGAGAAGGGGCGCACGAACTGAGTACTCAAGTGCTTCTTCTCCCTCACCTCCCCTTCCCACTCACTCACTCAATACCATAGACATTGAAGAAATAGATTAAGTACGGTAGAAAATGAGCGTGAAGGCATGGAGAGAGGGCGAACCTGGCGGTTCCACACAGTACTACCCTTTACTCCCATACAAAATACTCCAGCTTCCCTCGCTGGTCCAAACAGCACTTTACTCTTTATTTTTGTCTCATGTTGCCCCGCAGGGCTGCACGAGATTTCACTGTAGTGTGGTACGGATGTACTTAATCTATTCCTTCAATATCTATGCTCAATACACATCCCATATGTATTTCAATTCTTAACTTTTATTATATTTAATTGAATTTTAATTTTCATTCATGAGTAACAGAATTACGCAAAACAGCTAATAGCATTATTGGACATTGTCACTAAATTTCGAATTTTTGCCTGATTTAAGAAAAAAAATAATATTTAGACAAGTGTACAATCCATACAAATATTCACAAATTCTTAAAGGAGCAGAGAATTTTTTAAGCAAAAAATTGCGTAGTAAAACATAATAACGAATTGTTGCTTTAAGCGCTTCTAGCTTCTCTGTGTCTCTCTCTCTCTGTCTGTTCTCATTGCACTAGAGCCTCTAATAACATCCTGATCCCAACCGTAAGAAGCAATTCTTATGGCAGCCATTCATTCTTTTTTAATATTGGTACAAACTGGAATAACTTACCTGAAGATCTAAAAAAAACTCTTGTTCGTACAATTCCGTTTAAACTAAACTAAAAGACTGCTTAATGAAGGATTTATAAAATAAATCATGTTATAATATCGACATAATGACACGCCTATTGATTCTATTGATCTAACTATAATACTATTATCTCCATTCGAGTTTATTGTTTGCTGTACAGTTTATTCGCTGACTCGCTGCAAAACAAACTAGTACTCAAAATTCAGGTCTAATGCATAACTATTTTGTAACAACGACTAACTCCAGATGAAACTACTCCGTTTTGGAGATATCTTGGAAATGAATTTATTATTATTAAATCATGATTCTAATTGAGAGGATGTTGAAGGCATGTATTGTTAAAACAAGCATTAAACCATTAACTGTACACAAATATATTCCAGTTAGTAGAATTTTTCAGTTCTGAAAAATTTAGATTTAGCGTTATAATTCCAGTATATACTTAAAAACTAAAGCTTACTTCACATCATTGTGCAAACAATCGTTATCGGGAGTCAGTGAGTTGTATGTAATTCCGTTTTGTGAAAAGCTCGTTCAGTGCAGATGTTAATTTCTTTTCCAGTACGGAGATTGGAGGTCGTGATTTCAAGTCTATTATCCAACAGGAAGTCATGACTTCATATCTACAGCAGATAAAGTGTTGTAACAATCAAAGGTTCTATAAATAGTGGAGGTGTAAAAGCTAGTGGATTCTTACATAAGAGGGTGTGCCTGTTGAGGGCATTGGAGTCGAATTCCTTCATGAAGAAGTTCAACAAAGTCCATTGACCAGGTGTATCCTGAATAGGGAACTCTGCCCAACGAGAAGATTTCCCATAAGGTCACACCGAAAGCCCACACGTCGCTGTGAGTGGAGAACCTTAAATCTCACAATGCTTCGACAGACATATGACGCCAAGGCAGAGGTTCCTATGAAGAATGTAAATTTATTCATAATACGGAATTTTCTCCATCCACCTTCGATACATTAAAAGTGGCTCGTACCTGTTTCTTCTTAACATAGTTGGAATATTCGTAGAGTCGACGACTGAGTCCGAAGTCAGTTAGCTTCACTTGGTCGACAGAGAAGACGAGGATGTTTCTCGCAGCGATATCAGCATGGATAACCTAAAGATGGAGTACAACTTTAAATATTTTTGTCACTACAGTAAGCTTTTGTCCTGCAGATTACTTTTTTAGACTCCAAATGTCCAATTGCGTTTGCAATCTGAGTCGACCATTGGAGAAGTTGTTTGTTGGTGAGCCGAGGAGTTTCGTCACATTTAGGATTTTTGTTAGGGTACATTTCCGCGCTGTTCAAACTAAAAAAACCTTGTCAAATTGTGTTTGATCTTAACAACCCACTAGCTTGTAGCACCCACTTGAAGTCATCCCTCTTCAGTCTAAGAAATTCCAGGAGATTTCCTAGAGGACATAGTTCCAGAAACAGATGAACTTTTCCTGGACAACATTTGGAAATCTGGTGTTTAGAAAACTTTTATTAAAAGTGGCAGGGCGGTGAGACATACGAACCTAAGTTGAGGTGCGGTGTGTGAGCCCCAACAATTTTAACGATGTTCTTATTTTGCCCTAAATGCATAAGGATCTTCAGTTCGATAAGCAGTGCCCTCAAGTGCATTTTATCTACTCCAGGCAGCGTCGTCTTTACGGCGACGTCGTCACCCCAAACGTTTCCTTTGAAGACAACTCCGAAATTTCCAGAGCCCAAAATCTGATCATTGTCTGCAAAATATTAAATGCAAAATGTACTTTCCACGAAGGAATAGGGAACTCCTACACATTTTTCACCATGCTTAGCTAATTCTAACAAAAATAAAGCTTGAATTAAAATGTAATTGCTCTCAAAAAAGCTATATAAGCTCAAAAATACACGATACGAAAATATTTAAATTCACTGTAAGCGCACACTTATAAGTACTGTACCAAAATAAATATTTTGATTTTAAAGAGTTACTTCCTCTCCAAGATAGGATAACGAATATCCTGAGCGTTTAGAAAAATTGGCTTATAATTTAATACAGTTTTCCGAACCAATTACATTTCAATCCTGAATACCAATATCAAGGATTCCGCAATATACAGGGATATTCAGCGTAAAGTCCACATTTTTGACCGGCAATATCTCAGCGAATCGAGCACCACTTTTTTAACGGTTTGTTTTATCGCATGCACAAACTTTTCAAGATTTCAAATGTATCCTCAACTTTTCGATACGTGTAATTACAAGACTTAAACGATGTGATTAATAGAAAATGTCATTAATTACACTTCAGCATATTGTATGCATTAAAATGTTCATGGTAACATAAAGACTGTCTGTCAACGAAATTTTTGACAAATACACCTCCATTTTAAGTCCAAAGAACTGCCCGTATACGTCGTGATTTGTAAATTTTGAAAAGTGCAAATGAAATCTGAAAAAATGAGCTTAAAATGGTACGCACAAATGCTCAGAATCCTGAGATATTGACTTTCAAAAATGTTGACCTTACGCTGAATATCCCTGTATTATACATCATTTGTTTCCAGCTGCTGTTGTAATTCAAAGTGGTTTAGAACTCCAACATTAAAAAATAATTCAGCCAGGAAACACTCAGACGCGGTGCGTCCGATTATGGGAAACATGCTCCTGGTTTATGGTGGTGCAAATGTTTTATTGAGTGGGTCGGTGGATAATCACAAGATTATATTTCTACGGGGACCATTTTCATTCAGCAAAGGGACAATTACATTTCTTCGAAGAATAGGAAGAAAATAAAGGGCCTAACGTAACAGAAGTGTGAGTATAGGAGAGTAAGGAGAATGCAAAAATCAGGTGCGGGAGTGGGAATCGAACCTGTCTCCTGATTACCGGTCAGGTGCTCAACCTCTGAGCTACCCCGGCCTGCTATTGCAACTTTCATCGCTCCAACTTACTCTGTTTGTCATGGTCAATATCCGCTGGAGTAGTATGTTACACAGCCATTTGAAGAGAATATTGGTAAGCACCAATTTTTTAACAATCATCAACTTATTGGCTTCAGATTTAAATTTAGAATCGCATTGCTCAAAACGGAAAACACTTAAGGCCCACATTTACAAAAATTGATTCGCTACGTCAAATATTCCTCAGTAACTTTAAGAAGGTTGACAGTTTAAAAAAAATCTCACATATTTCAAAGGTCTCTTTAGCAAGCTCCAAGTTCTTGTCGTATGGGAGATCGTCAACCAACAGGTTACCTTCAAGTGATCCCGAAATTGGCCTTATTTGATCCGAGGAAGAACCTTCGAAAAAGTGTCGAATCTCTGGCTTTGTCAGTAAAGCACTGTGCATTGAGCCCTGAATTGAAACACGCATTTATAACTCAGTTTTACTTAATTGAATGTAATTGAGGGTGGAGTGACTTACACGACAGATGAAAATTACAACTAGAATAGACACGACGAGAAAGATCGAGAGAATTGACGTAACTATATAGAAATAAGTAAGAGGAGAGATTCCCGTTTCGGAGGCAGAGGATGCGGTCCCAGGTTCTTTCGTAGGACGAGCAATTGAAATTATGGGAGTTCGAACAGCACATTTTGTGGTTGTGGATTGGCAGACTCTTCGGCGACCTGGGTTTTCGAACGGCTGCCCAGAGGTGTCAGGAAAGCAATATCTCTTTTCACAGCATTCATCCGAGGATATGCAAAAGCTGCACTCAGCAGTGCAGTTTCTATGTTCTCTACCTCCTTCCAACTCTTCAACCTTTTCCACAAATGCGTTAGCATCGTATGATGTCGCGTGTCTTCTTCTCCACCAACCGTTGTAGTAATTTCCATTCATCACAGTTGACTCGTTTGTACTTGCGCCTGCGTCGACTGCACTACGCATTACAATTTGTGGATGAGACTTTTCCCGCGCTTGCTCTTCAACTATTCTGCACCAGAATCTCTGAAAATCCGGAACAGAGCCGACGATTCCTTCTGGGGAAGTCCCAAACGAGGGATACCGAACTGAGCACTTAATCTCTGCAGTTATATTCAAGGAGATTGCTATATCGCGGAGTTCGCCGCATATTTTAAATACGTTATTGGCAGATGCTTCTGGTGAAGGTTTCTCCACAGGATTTATTGTACACAAGATGAAGTTTAGCCGTCGGTAGTATTTTAGAGCAGACGTTTTCTTGAACTCTTCAAAGCAGTCCTGTAAAAATATTCCTATCTTAATTGAAGAGTTCTCCTTCGTGCCAAACACGCGCTCCACAGCTCCCAACTGTTCTGAAAAATCTTTCCCTAGAAATTCCAGGTAGAGTCCAACAAAAGGGCCTTGCGTCAAAGAAACGGTTTTGATGACGACATCGTAGTATTCTTGGTAGACCAGCAATGTTCGATTCACGACGCCCCGTTTGTAATCACGACTCACTCTTAGAAACAACTGCAAGTTCTTCTTAGTGTTTTTGTTTTGAGAGACTCCTGTGATAATGAATTCTGTCCAAGCTAAAAATAGTTAAGCGGTATATTAATCAGCACACTTTTGTAGGGTAAGTAAATAAGTTGTTTACATGGATTAAAATAGGAAAAGACGTGAGCTCGTTTGAATCGGGTTGTAAACATGCCTGCGACTTTTTCAACATCTTCCTTCGTGACTCTCAGCCTATCTTCGTATCTGTTCAAAAATGAAAACTCAGCATCGAGAACTCTTGGATTGGCCCGAAGACAATTTGGATCTGAAATCTAATGAAAATGTCAATGTTGTATGTAATTTCTTCTTCTGATTGGTTTCTTACCTGATATGCATATGCACAAGAGATTATCGCAATGAACCAAGGTAATCTCATCTTTGCGCTTTCGAATCGTTTTAGGACTGATTGATTGTTGGTATGAAAAAGATTTAGCAAATTAATAGCTTGTGTAACTTTTGTCAATTATTTGCTCATTAGTAACAAGTCCATGAGTTGTGCCATTTAAACTGATTTAGCTTGGTGATTGAGGTCAACCGCAAAGAAAAATATTGTCCTTTTTCTTTTTACTGAAGAACGTGAGTGTGGATGTTGTATTCAGGACAGGATATTCATAATAGTTTACCTATGAATAGGTTGAATTAATCAGGGCTGGAAAAAATAAACAAACGCCACATAGGATAACACGTTGAACACTCTGGAAAGCTTTCCAACCATGGTGGTTTTCTGAATTAAAATCCGAAAATAGTTTAACGCATTCCCAAAAGAAGCTTAATGCATTGTAATTTTGGTTGACTTGCTCCCTGCGCAGCTATTTTTCGGAGGTTTAAATATTAGGTGTATTTATTGCGTAGAAGTTAGCTGCAAGATAATGAAGTTATTTTTTGATTTATCTAACAACAAGTAAAGCCTGATATCACGATTTTCAATTCTGTGGACAATCTCAACTAAATAATCTTTGTCTGCATCAACAATAACTTATCAAGTTTCTTTTCGTTTTATTCAAAATTCTCATGTGGTCCAATCTGAAAGAAGTCCAGTTTCGCAAGACGATTCGAAAATTTGACAGAATCACGTCAGCTCTAAACATCGATTTCGGAGCAAAGTTCGTCAGATGCATTATGTAGGTTGGTTGTTTTTGTTATAACAAACATAGCTGCTACGATCACAATTTCCCACTTGTCTCAGTCAGAATCAATAGGTTCTTGTTACGTTATCTATGAATCCGTGCCTGAGGTGCTCAGAGTTTTCGTTGTCAGAGTTTGATTTAAACCAATTCAAGTAAAGATTTTGATGATTTTGTAGTAATCAGAAGCAGGGGAGGTAACACTGTACTTGAGTAACATACATTTCTAAATGTTGTTTTCAATCACAAAATTATTAACTAACTTCGCACAGGCGAAATATTTGGTGTACTGGTTTACATTGGGTAGGTCCAGTGGAGATTTTCTGAATGGACACGTCACCCGAAAGATATGGAAGCTGCAACGACGTCAAAGTTGTTTATACAATTTGTATAAAAAATTTGGTTCTGGTGTGGGTCAAAAACCAGTAAGATAATATCTTTCATTAATTAAAGCTGCAGGAACAGTGACACCAGATTTTCCAGGCCCTCGTTTAATTACTTAGTTTTTGTCACCAAAACAATTCAACACAATATGTGCAGTTTTTGTTATTATAAACATGACCAAAATGTTGGATACGATATCATGATACAACGATAATTGGGTGTTATTCTTCTCATAAATTATTATGACCGGAAGTCAAGGAGGAAATCTAGAGAAATAATTTTTGTAGAAATTAATCTATCACACAATATGAAAAGATATTTGTATTCACATAGCTATCCCTGTACATTGACTTAATGACAAAATACCTTCGTTGTGCGTTACTTATGTCATTAAGGTTCTCTAGTTCGGACTCGGTTGGCAGGGGATATCCCAATAATGTAATAAATATTCAGTTCGTTTTTTCTGCTCCTCTGGGTTGATTCAGTTATGTGTGTGGATGATTACAAGCTGAAGTGGTTGGTACTGGCTTTAAACTGTGTTCAATCAATTTCATGTTATTATATGCTACGCATGGAGCAGATGATTCTCTCTGAGTGAGTCGAAATCACGAGCACTGCTATGGATTTAATATCATGAAAAGAGAGCACAAGGGAATATAATTAAAGTTTCGTTCATATACAGTTAGGGCAATCAGTCTTCCTTTCCCCTCCGAAGTTAAAAATAGATTCTGGAAGAACAAAACCAGCAGAATTTTATGACAAAGTTCCCGAGTAGATAACTACTCTACAAGAACACCACAGACAATCTACAATCATAACTGCACTGACTTTAGTTATCTACCATTCAAAATAATAAGACGATTCTAGGGTACAATGACCCTTTCCTGGTTCTACCGCTAGTAAACTTAATAATGAGTTGAATGTAATTAAGTTTGAAAGACCAAGGTTGCTTATTTGTTTACGTATCCACCTATAACCTAATTAAAACCCGTGAGTCTAGATGAAAAAACAAATTGCCGGAATGATGTTAGCCAGCAATTTGAATTTGCAGCCTACATTACAATTTAAGATTCTGAGTAAGGATTTCTTTGCACATCCAGATATCCAGGAATAGGTTGTATTTTTTGTATAATTTAGTTAAAGAATAAATTCAAAACCTTTCGGATGCCAACGTCCTATGAAGGAATAAAAAATTGATATCTTCGTTGACATATTTATTCAATTAAAAGCTTTTTAACTTTATTGACGGATTTTATGTATTTCTTAATTACCACCTACGCTACACTATGTAATCGACAAGAAGTCAACAGCTATTTACGATAACTATTTATTTCATAAGTTTATATTCTTCAATCCCCAATTACTCAAACAGAGTCCAATGAATCATCTTAATCCATTGACTTGATTATGCCTATCAAATCGTTAAAAAACTGGATTGGATTTTTATGTGCACAATAAAAATTAGCTGCTTGGTAATGTACATAAAATTGTTATGAATCTTAAGCGTTAGTAGATGTTTTGCGTTAAAACTTATAACCAATTTTTTGTAACATAAATACTCAAAAACAAGCTTTAAAGTGAAACGTATGTTGTGTAAAGACTTTTACAATGATCTGTGGTCTTGAATGACAACAAGGACAGTAATAGCAGATTGAAGAATTCAGGAAAGCAATGTCATATCTTGCAGTAAAGAAGGCACAGGAATTTCGGTAAAATAAACTGGTAAATTGTCACGTAACCAATTGGCCTTGCCTCCTGTGAGCAAATAAAAACGGCAATAGGTTTCTATTGTTTTTTCAATACCTGCACCGTCAACCCGTATAAAATTATTTTTTGATAATTGATCAAGCATTGAACACTTTAATCTATTTACTTTTTAATTAATGCTTTATTGTCATACTGGTTCAACAATAACTTGTTCTGATTTTCAATCAGGGACACAGTACAATATGGATGGAATATAGAGTACAGAGTATATTTATAGTTGTAGTATATGTAATTACAGTGGTCGGAGATTAACAATATAATTTTGAAGACTTAATTTACTAATACCGGAGGATATTAACGAGGATGGGAGTTTATTCGAGTCTATATTTTACAGACGATCTAAATAGTTCAGTTTTATGTTTCGGGATAACAAGTCTAAGGTTGGAGTCAGAACCTCTAGAATTGTAGGACTGGGAAACAAATGATTTAAGAGCATTAGGACCGAAAGATGAAAGACTATCATTGGAAAAATAATGGGCAGTATACAGTAAGTAATAGTGAGCGAATTCTGATAGCGAAAGAAGCCCAAATCTTTCATACAGGTCTTGGATAAGAGAGGTTTTAGGGAGTGATAACGACATGAGCACATTATCGATTACTTTTTGAATTCGAAGAACTAAGGAGGATTTAGCACCACCCCAAATTTGGATAGCATATTCAGCATGATAATAAACAATAGCACGAAAAACTTGAGACAACTTTTTATGAGGGATAAATCGCTTCATTCTACGAAGGGGATAGATTCTAGGAGAGAGTTTTTTCATAAGGTGGTAGATGTGGGAATCAAAGGATAAGTTTTCATCGAGGAACACACCAAGGTATTTGAATGATTAATAATAATGTCATCAGACTGAATAATTGAAATTTCAGGAGGAGACTTTTTCATCCTCGGGTTATTGAAAAACATAAAGTAGGATTTAGACCAATTGATTTTCATTCCATTAGTTGTGCACCACTTGGCGAGAGACGACAACTTCTGCTTAGTGTTAGCTACTAAGGAATTAAGGTCACTATCACTGCCAATGGAGACAATGTCATCAGCAAAGAGATCTTTATCCCCATCAATATGGTCACATATATCGTTTATAAATAAATTAAAAAGAAAACACCTATAGTGGATCCTTGGGGAACAGAAGCTAAAAGTGGAAAAGCATCAGAAACAAAATTACCCACTTTAAGTTACACTGCGATGCGCTGCGATGCGAACACTGCGATCAAGTAGGTAATAATGTAGCATTCGAATAATGTAGGACGGAAGAAAGAACTGATCCATCAATGTAAGTATTATTAAGGAGTGATCGACAGAATCAAAGGCTTTGACAATGTCAATGAAAATACCTAAACAATAGGATCCATTGTCCATAGCATCGAATATTTGTTGTGTGACATGCATAAGAGCATTCACAGTGGAGTGATTTCTCCGAAAGCCAAATTGCGAGTCAATAAATAAGTTATTACTTTTTCCCAGAGAGTTCACACGAAAAGCAATTAGCATTGGCACTTAGTCATTTAATTGGAGGAAATGAGTAATTTTTAGTTTTGTATAGTTTCAACCACACACAATTGTGATTCCATTTCTATTACTAGCTTGTGCTTTTATCTTTAGTGGACTCCTCATTATTAAGGTATTGACAAACAATTAAAACTCATCTTTTAAGGAGTTTGATTTAGTTTTGTACTTTATAACTCAATTATTAATACTATGTATATGTTAAGATATTTCCAAATAGGTATGATCAGTGCTCATTATCGATTTATCCAATTAATGCCTTCTATTAGAATAATTTGGGTTTGTTATGAAGTCATGGTTCATAAAATTGAACATATTAGCTGACTAAACTAATGAATTTAGGTGATGCGTTTAAAGTGTGCCTTTTGCTAAACAGAACAGACTTTCGTTTTAGAATACAGACGTATGGCTCAGCGAGCAGAAAAAAATCTCATCGAGGAGAAAACTTTGCAAAATTACACATGTGAATTGATTGGAATTTGGCTGGATGCATTTATTACATCCTGGACAGAACGTATCTCTGGCAATGTGTTGAATGAAGCGAATCTCTATTTCACATTCATAGTTCAGTCCTACACGTAGATGTAAATTGGTTTGTCATATCTATCCAATGTGGAATCCAATACATACTGTGCTAGAATCCAACTCATCCTGATAATCTAGTGTTGTTTGCTGGATAACTTCGAACTAAAACCAGTTTCACTTGAGTGAGAAAAACCCTCATGACGAATCAAGGTTAAAGATCAGGCCAAATCCCATAAAAACTTATGCAACCAATTCCAAGGCCTCTTACATTCGTTGAAGATAGCGAACGAGTAAATTCGCATATTCTGATTTGCACTGGGATACGGAACACTCCGCTGTCTCGTGTGCAATTGTATTAACAAAATACATTAGATAATCGTATAATTATTTTGACATAAGTTTTACAAATTGGAAATGGAAGTGAATTCTAATACTCGATTGTCTAGTAAGTGACTTTCTGCATTACCTTCAATTAAAAAAAATCATATTAACAACTAGCAACTTCTCTCGCACTTTTCCAGGTGACGGATATACGAGTATTAATTAGTCAAGACTCTGAGACAGAGTAAAAATCATGTGGAGTAAATCAATCCATGGAAAAGTAAGAAAGTCGACACATTTTAAAACCTTAAATTCAAGACCATCCTATTTTGTTTGCGTACTAACAAATCTCATTTCCATATTTTGTCGTCGCAGTTGATTTAGATATTTTGTTAAGCATTAAGTACAGCTGCTTTGACGTGGTTCAACCAACCGTGAAAAACTTCAGCGAGCAATGGTGTGTCTGTCTTTCATAAACATTAATCATCAGAGAAAATAAATACACGAAAAGAGACGAGATAAAAAAGATAAACAAATATAACAACGTAAAATCCTAGCAGATTCTTAAGAACAATTTAAAGCAATTATCACACTTAGAACCCGTTGATTCCAGTATAAGGTCAATTTGGAATGATTGGCTGCTCCGTATGCAGTATTTGCCAATCTTTATTAACTCAAGAGTTAGTTTAAAGTATAAAGTATTGAAAAGTACATGAGCTATCATAAATGTATTAGTCCTAAGTAAACAATGTATTAATTACGCAGACACTGGATTTTGATTGGTTAATGTCAATATTTTCATGAGGATATGATTTGTTAAAATCCAAATGTATTTGTTTCAGAAACACTAATCATTGTTGCTTGCGAAAAATACTTCTTAATTGTTTTGGTATTACAAGAAGCTTGCAAATAAGCCAAGTAAATGTCAAAATATTAAGTGATCTCATTTAAAATTTCAGTGCAGCTGCCGAGATGTACAAAATAGAAGATCCACATGACGTCACATTAACAACTCATCGTCAAAATGGTTCATCCAAATCCAAATCTAACCTACACTAGGTAAGGCTCACAAGTTTTAATTTAAAATCATCTGAGATTCCACTCTATATTGCTTAATTTTATTTGTTTCTTGCAGTTCTTGGAATCATAATACCCGTTTTACATTTATTACTTCACGAAAGATCAAGCTGGCGTCGGACACTAATCAAGATTAATTCTCTTCATCTTTGGCATCAAATCTGCAAGTAACTGCAAGAAAGCTTCATGCAACAACAAAGCCCTACAATGAAAAAAGTACATCTAATTTTTTAAGTAGTTAATTATAAGTTGATACATCATTATTATAAAAAAATCGTACAAATTTCCATTTTGAATTTGTATGCGTGAGCCCTTTAAAATTTAGTCATAAAAGTCACTGCTGCAGCAAATTGCAGTATTAGAGTCATGCGAAAACTTGGGGCATTTATATCTCAGGTATTTTTGCTTGTAGGAGTACGTAATGTGTGTGTATGACCGTCTGTCCACTATAGCTCTAAAATAAGAAAATCTACGAATTTGAAACTTCTAGAAAAAGCGATTGCATTGCATAAATTAATCGGAAACTTAATCGTGTTTAGTCTGTCTTAATTAAGTCAGTTGTGAAAAATAATTATGTCTTTGGAACGGAATTTCACGAATTAGTTAATTTGACATAATCAACTTTCGATTGCAGTAAGCATTATGAATTTTTATATGATGAAAAGCTAGTGATTGTACATCGTAGGCGTGCAGAATTAAGTTGCCAGCAGATAGGTCCACCTTAGTAACCGAGTTTAAATGTGCTTCTAAGGAATTTGTTCAGGGTTTAATTCGACCAGTTTTAGTCTGATTCAGCTGAAACTTCGTAACGAGCTTCATTAGTCAGTGATTTTCATTGTCCTAGCTTAATGTTTACACTTGTAGTGACGACTTAAGCAGTACTGATGAGCATAATTAAATGACATTATATGTTGTGCTGACTGGATGTTGTGCTATCATCATACAGGTTATTAATCTTTTAAATTGCTACTAGGGGTCAAACTTGAATGACATATGGTACTTTTGATCAAAGTAACCAAGCATAATGTTTCTTAAACACACTAAGTAACCAATTCTTGTCAATCTTCAAATTTTCAACATAAAAAATTCCAGAAAAAAGCTTTATAACTACGTGCTGACTTCCAGATTGTTTTACGATTTGTGAACCTAATTAAACTAACGGTATTAAAGTAAATCCAGAAGCAAACTTTTTGCATTTGCTAATGGCACTTCTGATGGCCAATTCATATAAATTTTGAACGTTTTACTGTCTGTATGTCTTAAATACCTGGAATTTGGAAATTTGGTTGGTGTAGGTTTTTAATTGAAAGTTTCTCAGCATTTTCAGATAATCTGTGGAAGATTTCCTTTAAAATGAAAAGTGGAACACATTTTCTCACTTCATGCTAAAGAATTCGTATGCAATTGTGCGATAAAATTTTTCTTGTGCAGTGTTGAATTGGCTGATACGTAAAACGTTTTTTTTATTTTCGAGCAATTTGACAACAGGAATATTCAAACACTAATTGGTTAAGATGTGTTATCATTTAGTGAGGATTTCATCCCTCTCAACTTTGTATCTCAAGACAATTCATTGACTGAAGAAATCACCAGACTTATCTTCGTATAAATTATTCCACTCTTTTCAATATGCTTAATTTACACGTGACAGTCGTATTTCTGTTTCGAATCACTACCCAAATAAATTTCCAACGCATTCTCCCAGGTTCATCTTAATCAGCAAACCTCAGCCGCATCAGTTTATAACTAACCCTGCGACAAAAATCTTTCTGTCCTACACCCACCAACTTGACCACAAGTTTGTTATCATCTGGGCAACTTTGGGTTTTCATACCCGTTAACCAAATGAAAATAATAAGTGAAGCTTTCCCTAACAAATTCAATCCGGTTTAAATGTCTAAAGCAACATTTGCAACATAATTAAACCGCGTAAAGATTTCACATAACAGTGTACAAGTGCCGTAGAGTCATATGAGCGAGTATGTATCCATTTCGGGCGTAGGAATAAACTATTTCCAAGTTCTGCATCGCATGGTTGGCAGCGATGAATTTTCTTCCTCTTGCTGTTTTACCACCAATTTCCGCTGTCTTTGAATCGAGGAAAAGAGATTTGGATATGCCCTGCGTCTTGAAATACTTCCGTAGTTTTCTTTTCAATTGCGTTTTTTATTCTTTTTCCCCAGGGTGAACACGAGTCCGCCAATATTTTCGCGGTAGTAATCAGAGGTATAGTTGCTGCTACCATGTACTTCTTCACTGAATCCGAAATGATTCCATCTTTTTTAATTGACGTACCTTTGACTAGGATTGAAATACATAAAGTACACTTCTGCTGTAGAATTGGGGACCTGCTGCCAGAACGATTAAACGTAGTCGTAGTCTGGTCGTAGCTGAATACGACCAGATCGCGATTAATCTCGAAGCAATTCGGCTGCCATCCTTTAGAAATTCCTGCGTTTGAATCTAACCATGCCTGAATTTTTCAGAATCATACCATGTCCTTTTTCATATTCATATATACATCCTAGATTCTTTTAGCATCTTGAGCTTTGCTAGAATTGTAACTGTCATTTTGTTAGAAACCCCTTCGGTGGCTATGTGAGTAATTCTATAGCAAAGTGTGTGGGGTTTATAAGGTAGTGACAATTGTGGATTCGGTGTGTGTGGCTAGAGAGCTCTACAGCTTTTATTTATCTTTCTTAATCACTCACTCTAATTCCACTGATACCATTCGGGGACGCAGCTCCGTAAGGCTATCTCGACCGGACAAACATAATATCCAATCCGGGATTCCGTTATCTGTTGAATCCTGGTTCTATTCAGGCACTCCCCGCTGGGAGAGTCCCCAATGTGAGCCCATCTGCTGACGAACCAACTGAGGCCGGCCTCCTTCTTCAGGCAATCCTCACAGTAGCTGATGTCGTCTCCATCCAACCAGTGAGGTTTCCGAATCTCCGGGGTGAAGGTTGACTCCGTGTGTGATCTGAGCATGGCGAATAAGACTGGGGAGGCAATTTACGAGGCTTCTTATGGTACCACTAGGATTGCGCTGTTCTCAGCT
>JAQGAD010002073.1:0-15245 GCA_034696625.1 Isotomurus palustris
TTCGAACTACTTCCATCCCAAACTAAAACGAAGTCTATTGGTTCTTCACCTATTGTCAGTGTAACTGCCGAAGACGCTTTAATGCGATCCATTTTTCATGTGAACTACTCACTCAATATTTTACGAGCCTGAATCAAGATTAGTTCAGATTGATCTTGAGCCTGAATGGCTTGTGTAAAAAGTTTGTTGATTTTTGGAAGCCTACAAATCGCTCCATAGAAATGTGAACACGCAGAGATAAATTGTTTGGCTGTAAAAAAAATTGATGGAAATCGATTGGAAATGCGGCTACTAATGACGAAGGACTGAAGAGCTAGAAGCTACCCGATTACTAATCGGAATATGAAAGCGTACTATGAAAATGAGTAGACATGCGGAAGTTGACAACACAAAGGTTATTACCCGGGTTCGGGTTCATTTCAGAATGATAATCATCTACGGGTATCCGAAAGTACCCGTTGGTTCCCGGTTTTTACTGGTTGTGTTCGGTGAAAGACTACTATTCCTTCGTCTGCCGTAGCATGTCCACTGGTAATGAGTGAATGTAGAACCAGGACTGATTGGCCATTCCTCTTCCTCACCGTTCATTTTTACAGTGTGATAATATTATTATTAGTAGCATTGTCTAATATAAATAAAATACAGAATTCTGGACAGTGAATTTTGATGTGAAATATATTACAACATCATCTAACACAATAGGTCAGTTGAGGAAAGTGGAGATACTTTCTCAAGAATCGCAGAGCTTAACACTTTACTACATCTGATTGAAAGTCCTTTACTCTCTAGTATGAATTATGTGCAGATTGTTCTTTGATGTAATCTTTTTAGCTTATCTTTCAGGAAATCCAAAACTCAAAGCAACCGACCGAACACCGAGAATCCCAGTAATTACGGAGCGTCTAACCATCTAAACTCAGAAATGAGGATAGGGTACATGAAGGGTGTTTGTAAATGTCGTCCACAGTAAATATACAACTCATCAAGGACAGAGAACGATGAGTCCTCGATAATAGTTTGGATGTTAAAATTGCAATCACTCTCCATAGCAGGAGAGGAATGCTGATCAAAATAATTAAGGGTAAAATGAGAAAAGTTACTAATTGTAGTTTTAATAACACTGCTAGTCATTTCGATACTGAATTTTTGAAGGAAAGAGTTTCAAAATGAGTTAGAAATAATCAATTGGAGTTACTTGGAACAAAATGTGTTCAGATAGGAGCCTCACAAGCATTTTAAGCTTTTAACGAGTAAGCAACATTAAGTATTCAAGATAAATACTAAATACTACTTAAGGTAAATTTTTATC
Source organism: Isotomurus palustris (assembly GCA_034696625.1). Lineage (NCBI taxonomy): Eukaryota > Metazoa > Arthropoda > Collembola > Entomobryomorpha > Isotomidae > Isotomurus > Isotomurus palustris. Next base: position 1,310 of record JAQGAD010002073.1, read on the forward strand.
TTTATGAAGGCGAGAAGAATGAATAGTGATGACACTCAGCTAGTGTGCGTAAGAAAAATTAGACTGTTCATGTCATGATTCTTATGTGAAAACTTGTGGGAAAGGACATATAACATGAAGAATGTTCCACAGGTCAATTCAAGTAAAGCATACATTTAATTAGAAAATGTAAAGATGGTACTGTCTTTTAGTTAGTTTGTTAACTTTTAATACCCATACAACAGAGTTAAGTGTAGATACTAAAGAGCAATTTTGTGTTCAAATCTGTTAACAACCCGAAAAATCCTCCAACGCGAATGGAATTTAAGTCACAACATGAATTGGTAGTACCAGTGTGGTTCAGAGATTGTCGAAGTTAGGAAAGACGGAACAATTAAATTGTATGACAATTGATTTTGTCACAAATCTTCATCTTCATCAGCATAAAAGAGAGTATGTAATTCAAAGAAAATAATGATGGGTTATATGTGTTAAGCTCAGTTTCTGTCATTTCTAGAATCACACAGCAAGTCACTTCTCCGTTCTCTCAAATTCTTTGTGTGTCACCTGTTGATTGCCTACCTTCACACACTGTATGCAATACATGAATGAAGTGTACGTGAGAATGGTTGCTTGTTATCATTTTGTTCATCCTCTTCAAACATCACCATTGCACTACAAGGGCAAGGGCACCCAGCTGATAGATTTATTTATTCAGTCGGTATTTGCTAAAAAGCAACTTAATTTAAAGTGACTTCATATATCTTTTTTAGTTAGAGAATCCTGAATCCAGCAACTGTTGTACTTAAATACAAGTCTTTTGATAATCTAAGAAAATCGGTCAAAATGTCTACGACAGGAAAGACAGCTTCAGCTTCCAGCAGCGACTTGTCATTTGAAGGTGCCGACACTGCAAGTCTTATAAAGCTGCTGGACTGTCCTGTGTGTATGGAAGTCCCTGCTCCGCCAATTCTGATGTGCACCAAAGGTCACAACATCTGCGAGGCTTGTAGGAATTTGATTCCTAGGTGTCCTCTTTGTGATGGAGAGTTCTCCACTGCTCGAAACTTTCTTGCTGAAGAATTAGTTGAAAAACTAAAGAGGAAATGTCCAAACTCAAAGGAAGGGTGTTTGAGTGTTCTGAAAGCCAAAGACTACGACACTCACCTACAAACGGAATGTGATTTCAGGTAAGAAAAACTCACGTATTATTCCAGGAATACAAACTATTCAGTATTTAATAAGATTAACTTTTTTCCAGGCAAGTTGAATGTGATCTGCAACAGAAGAAATCATGCAAGACGACTAAAATTAATTATAAAAATTACTGGACACATCTGAAGAATATTCACGACATTCAAGGAGTCAGAGGGACCACTCTTCAGGTCACACAGTTTGTAACTTTTGAGCAAAGTAGACTGACCCAAGGTTTGTTAATTATGGCTAGATTTCTATACCATAGTCTTCTATATAGTAGCCATTATTAAGTTTCTAAGCATAAACTTAATTGTCTACAGAATTACCGCGAGGTTACTGGCCACTTCAGTACATGGAAGCTTGCAATGAAATATTCTTAACTGGAACTGCTTCGGTGTTAGGGAAAATTTACTGGTGGATATCTGTTATTGGAAATGCTAAAGATGCCGAAAAGTTTTCAGCCAAAATATCTTTGGTTATGAAGGTATATAATTAATATCAGCCTGACATCCAAAGGAAACCTGGAAATTAATGCACCGAACTAAAATTTGAAAAATCTTTGTTATAGCCAAAAGGAATCGAGACTTCTTGGACTGGACCCGTTCATTCATTCAGAACATCACCTGCAACTATTCTAGCTGAAGGATTGTGTCTTGTGGCCATTCCAGAAACATTGCTTCCATACACTCACGTGAAGTTACAACTTAACGGAAATGCCAAGGGGGAAGGCTTAGCGGATCCAAATGTCGGATGGAACATCGTCTACACTGTAATTAAGGTAAGTAAGAAACTACAGCGGAATATTGTTTTTCAGATTCAACTTTGTTATCTTAATCTTCCTGACTACTAACTAACAGAAAGACAAGCAGCAACAGCAAACGACTATTAAACCTTCAGCAATGGAAATTCCTTCAAGGAAATCTTCTAATGCATCGAGTCTCAGCATCAGCAAGAACCTCTCCACCTTGAAACTCGACGAAAACTGGGAAAACAGTGATGCTCAAGATAAGAAGCTTTCGTCTAATGCATCTCCTACTCCGTCTAATAACTCTCCATCCATCACTCCTGTGTCTATGGTTCGCAGTCGAATGAAAAAAGGACAGTCGATGGGGAACCTCATGTGATCTCATACACTACAATGAATTATGAACTATGCGAATTCTGTAATATTAATATTTGATTCTTTCCGATGCAAAACAACGATGAATTATGTTCATAACTTTTGTAAGCTTATGTTTCAGTATATCTGACATTTGACCTAAGAAATCCAATACGAAATAAAATGCACGAGGCGAATTTACAACAAGAATTAAATTCTGAAACTTTTCTTTTAATTCCAATCATATTTCACATCCAATACAGTCCAATTGGCAGGGTAGTACCAGTTCATATACTGTTCATCATGAAAAGGGTCACCTATGTACATAAGCGGATTGTGTTTAGCTGCGATTACAATCTTATCAGGGTTGGGATTAAGGTAAGCAGTCCACCACCCAAAACTACTTGTGCTTATGATATTATGACTACATCTGGTCATCAAGTAGAACTCTTCAATATTTGACAATGGGGTCTCAGTTGATGAAACCCAATACAAAGGGTACACTTTTCCATCCAAAGCTACAGAAGATGATTCACTGTCCTCGTCACTTAGTGAAATGTTATTTGATTCAGTAAGGTTCGAAAAATCTGTTCTGACTGCATTTATGTCATCAGAGAAAATGAAGAAGGTTGGTGTGGACTTGCGACCGTCATTCTTCAGTTTCATGCTCAGCGATTTCATAGCATTGAAGTAATATTCTTTCCCAATTCTTCGATGAACGTTGCTGTCGAAATCTCCCTTGCGAATGTGTACAGCGACACTATTCTTCGTGGAGTGAATTATTGCATCCCATTTCTTGACACCGTCAGTGCTAACATTCAGTGTGAAGAGAGTTCGGATGTCATTCTGGAATGGAGTGAAGTACTTTTCTGATTGGCAGTAGTCATCTATGCTCAGAATGCCGTCTACCTGAGGAGAATTAATGAAAGAGCTATTTAGTTTTAGTGTTTGTTTACAGATAAAGAGAGTGTAAAAAATTCAGAAATCTCTCTGCAGCACCAAATGAAACTCACCGGATAGTTTCCTCTCAGAATATTTCCATCTTTCAAAAAAACCACAGAGTTTTCATGGTGCAGGATGAAGTTATCAACTTCCGCTGAGTAGTTAAGATGAATGTTACTAAACATATGCAGCGCAAAAGTCCGATCCCGAGTGTCATAATGTTTTTTGTCAAGAGGTCCTTGATGAATACTGACAGATTTATTTGTAGCGATGATATCCTCAGGAAGATGAACGAAAAGAGGGATTCCATGCTTCTTTGCTAATGAATACGAACAGGCATACTGGAACAATTGATTACCGATTCCTCCACCAGTTTTCAGGTAGACCATCGACTGAAGATAAGGCACAGAGACTGCATCTCCAGTGGGCGATGTCCTCGTCAGTAGAATTGGAAGGATAGTACAGAACACACCTATTGAGTAAAACACTGACACCCACATGATGAATAAGTGTCCCAACGATCACCTTCAAGATCAAACAACAATGAAGAATTTCCTAGTGGAGTAACTTTTGAAGTTCAATGCCTAGTGTGTAAAGCAGGACGTGACAAATGGACTGTGACATCAGATGCTTCGGTTGATCATCCTTTCGACGAAGCCACTAATGACCTACATGTGAAATGATCTGTCGCACACGATTAAATTGGACGAGATGCAAAGACAACAATTTGTGACAAATGTATGGCCTGCCGCACCGTAATAAAGTCTATAATAGTAGCATTGAACAAAGTGATGATGGTCACAAAAATGAATCAATTGGTGCATTTATTTAATGTTTCGTAATTATCTAACTATATACCCAAGAAAATCAATTACAAGGGCAAAACAAGTTAATGTAAAGTAGAAGTATCAGGTTATCAATCTTGTAAGCACAATGGATATCTGTCTCTTTCAAGTTGATTACGTGTATAAACAGACATCACTCGACAATCATACTCCTCCTGCCGTCCTGCCTTCTTTTGCTCCCCTGCAATACAATAGAGAAAAATAAGTAAGTGGCGAGAATAGGATATCACTTTCACTTGTTCAAATTCGCTTTAATAATTAATACCTCGTGTTTTCATTTCATTTCCTGAAAGATGAGACTCCATCTACGGCCAGCTTCTTCACATGACTTTCTTCTGGAATCGTTCCTTGGTTCCTCATACGAAGGATTTCCTTCACCAGAGTGTCAGGATTCTTCTTAAATGATGATGATTTCGATGACCTTAATAGATCACTTCGATAATCATGCGTCACGAATCCATTCAGAGCGATTTGCCCTTCATCGAAAGCTTTGTTCTGTTCCGGTGTTCGTCCTTCCCGTGGAATTATCTGCAGAAACCCGGCGAACGCTTCTTCTTCCTCCCGCGAGTTGAAGTATAGCGCACCGGAAAACAAATTGAGAGGAGCCAGAAGTTCGTGGGAAAGTGCACAGCCAACAGCCACTTGAGGCAAACACAACGCTGACTTGTCGATGAGAGTATCCTTCTGTCCACTGAGGAGTCTCGGGATGTACAGATGGAGTGTCGACTTCAAATGTCGACTTCGGAATTCAGGAATCAGTTCGTTGGCTTCATAAGGACTGATTAGAAGTAACAGACAACTTGTCGAATTGTTCTGGAGACTTACCACCCAGGCAGGTGATCGGAGAAAATCATCCACATTTTCTTTTTCATTTTTTCGAATGATTGTCGTTATGAAGTCAGAAGTAGCGAATATTTTATCACCCCAGCCGGAAGACTGCACATCACACGAATTAGCCAATTCCGTATGCTCAAACGACTTTGGGACTGACTTGACCAGTTCACCGAAGTATTCAGACACCAAGTCTAACTGTCCGAGTTTGATACATTCTCTAACGAAAGGCTCGAGTGTGTGTTGTGCTGGAGTCGCTTCTCTTGGAGGGTCAGGTTCCTTTTCCTCTTCCAACTCATTTTCCAGCTCCTTTTCCTGTTCTTCGTCCAGCAACTGCGAAAAGTGGAGTTTCTCTGGTATCAACTTCTGGCATCTCGCCACAACCTGTTCTGAAATGTTCTTCAAGAGCACCGCGTACTCTGACTCTAACAAAATGCACAGCGATCGTCTCAAAGCTTCGAACCAAATTGGAATTATGTCAACGAACTTCTCCTGTGATCTCATCTGGCCGTACATGTCCTTTAAAAGCAACACTTCTTTTTCCACACAAAGTGCGCCCAATCGCTGCATCTTCGGATCTCCAAAGTTCGTCATCTTTTCAGCGGAGAGCTTTCGAGTGTAGTTGACGGCAGAGGCTGCCCAGTAGACAAGGCCATTTTCAACGAATTCTCGGCTGTTGCTCTTCACCCAATAGAGAACATCGCATGATGTTGGGAATGAAGTATCCGCTTGGTGGGCTGAGATCTTCGAGTGAGCTTCGTGAGACGCCCAGAAAGTAACGGAGTGACCATTTCCCAACATTCGCATCCTCATGCAGGCCTGCACCAATTTGTCCCGAGTGATTCCTGCTCCGAGGGTCACACATGCACGCGACCCCCGGGGAAACTTCAGGTCAGTTCCACGAGTGTGCTCGTCGTCCAAGTAAACTGCGCACGTGTCCAATCGCTCTCGGAAAGGGGACAATTCAAGGGGACAGTCGCTGGTTCGAGATCCGCGCATCTTAACTGTCAGCGAGTTTTTGGAATTGAAGTAAACGACGCCTTCGATCTTCGAGTCGATCTGTAACCATTTCTTTGCTACTTCCTCGTTGCTCATCTCCAACATGAGAGCACCGCAGTCAAGCAGAACTCTGATTTCTTCTTCATGAAGAGACTTCAGAATAAATGCAGACATCGTTATGGACTCTTTTCCTGCCGGTGGAAGCGACTTGTAGCCTCTGTTTTCCTCTTGCAGAAGAACTTTTTCCAGAGATTCGTTTGTGTTCTGTAACTCCTGCAGGTCATTTTGGGACATGGGCAGTGGAAGAAGGTCGCTGGAGTCATTCGTCCCACTGAATCCCGTTGTTAGAAGTCGTTGATTTTGGGAGCAGAGGTCCCACGCGGTGCACGTCATCTTTCCTGGAAATTGCTTTGATTCTCGGGGAAACACGAATTTTGACAACCAGAAGTCGATCACCACCATCGCCTTCCTCAGCATGGGAAACAAATACTTCGTTCTTTGCTTAAAGTTGTCCAGATTCAAGCCTCCGTATGATTTGACAGAGTCGTGAATCTTCTCTGTAGGAATTGTATTCAGCCAGGAGTCGTAGAGGTCCACGGGATTCAACTGCTGCTGTTTCAGACTGAGGAATTCGAAGCATTGGAGAAGCTGCTCGTCGGATAGTCCGCTGTAGTAGTAGCTCAGCTGCGTCAAAATGATTGCCATGTCGGGATGTCCGAATTCTGTTCGTTCGGAAGCGACGTCCTTCGCTTTAAATGGAACGGCCATTTTGCGGTGACCGTCTTTCTTGACTCCGTAATTCACTTTCCATCGTTTGCTCAAGGCCACGCAGAGAACTTCGTATCGCAGGTACCCAGCAAGAATAAGCATCAGTTCCAAGTTGTCTGGACTATCTTCAAATATTTTTAGTGCTGCAGCATATTCTTCTTGAGACATTGGTTTGTTGTTCGTTGCTGACAGTCCAGTGAGAAAAGTCTTCACATTGTATCGCTCAGTTTCTTTCAAGTGAGGGAAACTGCTGAAAATTTTTCCGTTGAGAAAATCTTCTGCCAAGTTGTCTACCAGCGTATTGTAGCATTTTTTATTCAGCAATCTGCAGTGACCGAAGCATTCCTGTGTCTGTGTTCTGTCGATCTCCACAAATGAGTTTCCAAACTCTTCCAACAAACTCTTCATTCTCGATGGAACCAACTTCAGAAGTTTTTGTGCCATTTCCCACCGGATGTTTCCACCTGCGACATGAACCTGGCTTCCCATCGTGTAGACTAGTTGATACTTCACACTCAGAATTTCATCTGATTCGTCCAGAATGTCTCGCACATAAGTGTTCAACCAACGCTGGATTTCCAGCATATTCGTTGCCTCCCGTATTCTTTCTGTCTGATAGGCGTTTTCGTATCCTTTCAGTTGAAACGAAAGTCTGAACTCAGGGAGGGTCACAACTACGCCCCTGTTGGCCATTGTTGATTTGTACAGCTCCAGAATTTCACTTGTATTCTGTTCAATGGGGAGGTCTCTTCGACAAGGAACGGTGATCACGCGCTGACCTAGAAGACCTCCAAGAGTGTGAACTAACGAATTAAAATTCGTCTCGAAGATCGACTTCAGAACAGTTATTCTGCATAACTGCTTCCCGTCTGCCAGTGCCACTGCCAACATCGGAACTATCAGACACGACTTTCCCTGCGGACAGCAATCCATGAATTAAAAGAGTTTACTACAAAATATTCCGAATCAAATAATATACTTTAAGCTATACTTACCTCTCCCATGTTGAGCTGCATGACGCTGTTTTTTCCTGATTTGGGACTCATCATCTCCTTTGCCACTTTCACTTGGATCGGTCGAATCATCATGTTGGATTCCAGCTGAAGAAGCACCCACCCTGGATACTCTCGAGGACTCCAGTTCTCGTATCCCATCGTCTCCAACTCCCTTTCCAGTGCGACTTGCATCGACGGACCTCTGGACAAGTAAGTCAGACTTCGCACGTATCTCTGCTCCAATGTCCACAACACAGCAACAGCTCCCAAGTAATCCTGAACGCATTTTACACGAGGGTCATTAGATGAGCGGAGGAGAATTTTCAGCATAACAAGCGGAACCATCCGTGGATACAATCCACTCGCAACTTGGGCTCCAACTGAATCTTCTGGGACTGCCAATTTCTTGAAAGCGCCCAAAAGAGTTTCTGCAGTCGTCTGTATTTGTCTAAGGCTTATTTCTTTGCATTTTTTGACTGCTGCAGAGTTGGAGTGGACGGCTTTGCAGTCGCAGGTTCCACTGACTGTTCCTGTTCTATAGATTTCCGATGTCTGTGTATTTTTCATTGCAAAGCTTTTAATCATCTCTTCATAATTTAAAACGAATTTGGGCGTAATAGTCAACAGGTTTGGTTGGAAAACGAACCCTTGCAAAGTAGGAATCGGCTTGGATTTAAAAAGGAGGTTTTGATGTGCCTCCTGAACAAGGTCAATGAATTTGGTAAGTTCCAGGTTTTGGTACCATTCAAACAGTCTAGCATTAATTTGTGTTTTGGCTTCACGCATGTTAATTTTGGAGCAGTTATAATTGTATTGGTAAGTTTCACAGGGCCACTGGGACGTAACCTGTTTAGCCTCAGTCTCCACAGCGTCAGAAACTCCATTATCGTACCTTCTTTCAGCAGCTTGGTAATCTTTATATGTTGAGTAAGATCTTTCTGACTCAGGGAAAGAAATGGTGTTTCTCCTAAGAATGCTCTTGATGTCATTTTCGCTGTAAGTTGACGTTGGTTGGTCATAATTGGCATAGTACAACGGAGGAGGAAAGGATTCAGGATTCTTGGCAACGGCTTGGAGCAAAAGTAAAAGGTCGTAACCTTGCTGGCTGAATGCTAGTAATGAAATTAACAATTTCCATTGATTCTGCCATCCATTATTCTTCACTGCGAGAGCCACGTTGTATAAATTAATCCAGTTGTCTCTGATGTCCATGTCAATCCAAGAGTCGACGCTGGACAACGGAAACTCCTTAAGGTACTCAGGCTTCAAGCCACGAAGCGGGGAGCTCTTGATTAGTAAACTTTTAATCGGGCTTGTGGTTACACTCTGGACGTTGAAAGAGTTGTCAGTGCGATTGTTGAAATGAGCGACAAGTCTATTAGGAACTTCTGCTTTGAAAACCGGAAGATTCTCCACTTTGGAAGTAGCCGGCTGCGTTTTTAAAAATTCGGGGAAAAAGAAGTCTGCGATTTTCATGCTGTCGTTGGCGCAGAGCATGTGTCTCCAGTAATGTCTCAATTGAAGGTCCTTTCCATCCCACTTGGTACAGCTGGTTGCCATCTGAGTATTGCTCAACAGTTTCTGGACAATAAAGGTGTATGCATCGTGGGAGACGAGAGGAGAAAGGTTCATGGGCCACGACACGCTCTCCATGCACTTCAAATGTTCTGGGTAGAATGATCTTTTGGGCGAGAGTTCACTTACAAATGTAAGTGTCTTCAACGACTCCGCGTCGTAAGGTTTGCTTGAATAGCTGCGGGCAGACTGAAGAATGTGGAGAGCCATTTCAGTTCCCGTGAGTCCGGTGAAGATGTCTGGAAGTGGACTGGAGGTCGTTGCATGCAACGCTGCCAAGAAGAACCACGCTGACTGATTTCGACCTGCCTTCAGAGTTTTCAGCCTCTCGTCCACCTCGAACGCCAGGAATGGTGGGGATCTCGAACTGCTGCTGATCATTGTCACTCGATGGTAAGTATCTTCAAGAGTTTTGATTCCTCCATGGGGAACAATCACCAACTTTGATGGGAGGATAAGTTCACTAATCTGGGGACCTTCAAGAACAAGTAAGGAAGAGAGACCAATCAGCGTGCCTACGTTTTGGTTTTGTGACAATTTGTAGCCTGGGTACTCGTGTGAATGGAGGTCGCCTTCTTTTAAAAGGAATTTCAAGTTGAACCTCACCAACTCGACTTCCACAGGATATTTGGCCTCCACCCAAATGTGCATGTGCTCAACGCTTTCTATTCGGTGGAGAACCTCCGTTAGTCGTTTGCAGCTTCTACTATTGATGTAGATTAATTTTCGGCCAGAGATATTTTCGGTTATAACATTTAGACCATCCTTCAGATGAAGAGTGTATTCAGGGGCCTCCTTAAACTTCGGATCTTGGAAGTCTTTCATGCTGAAATGAATTTGTTTCGTGTTCCGGTCCCACCAGTGACTGAAGTTGTTGACGAAGTGAACCGGAACTTGATTATCGAAAATAGTGTGAGAAATCAACTCCAGTTTGATACTTGATCCAAATCCATCTTTTTGTTTTAGTTCTTTGATTATCACTTCCCCACTTGCTGGAATGTAAAATGTGTAGACGCATCCGTTGTAAATGAAGGTGGACGTATACACTCCTAGTTTGTCTCGTTGCACTTGAAAGTCTGCAGCTTGAAAAACACGTTGATAAAGCTTGGATTGAATTATTTCTTCGGGTAATTTTCCAACTGGACTGCCATCAACAAAGAATTTGCCTAGAATTACATCAACGTGAACTGTATGCATTGTATCTTCTTTCGACATGACTTGATCACATTCAAATACTTGTCTCAGAGGCCCACGTAGACGTTTCTTATCGGAGTAGAAATCATCACAAGCGGGCCATCTGGACTTAATGAAGTCCTCGAGAAGTCTGAAGTCATTTTGAATCAAAGGGACAACAGTTTTCTCAACGAGAGCTGCTGTGGAGAGAATGCATCGCAGTAAGCATCGTCTTGTTGGAGAAAGCTGCGGTTCAATAGAAGCGAAATCTCTGAAGACTTCATCGTACAACGTGGACATTCCTATCAGCCAGTTCAAAGTGTCTTCTGAATTCTGCATGACCAAGCCCAAGTTCTCCTTTCCAACGAAAAAAGTCATGGCCAATGCAATTGATGCGTCGATTAACTTGAATTTCAGTTGCTTTTTGTTCTCCTCAGGAGCATCGTAGGCTTCCCCGATGATCTTTTTGATATCTTCTGTCCACACACGGCACACACGACAGCATTTTTTTAATACTTCCACTGCCTTCTCTTTGACAGAACTGTCAGTGGTCAGTTCACAAATTCTGGAAGTGAATGCGATGATATTTAGTTGAACGAATGGCTCACTCCAATTCTCCGAGTTCTCAGCAACCATCTCCTCCAGTAACTGTAAAGCATCATGAGCAAATTCTGTACCAGTCAAGTCAACGTGACATTCTCGTAGAATGTCTGGCGAAGCCAAGTTTTGATTTCCAGTTTCCCACATTGCTTGACAAACCAACTGGAGCACGGCTTCTGACTTCAATGATAACTTTTTACTTGCAAAGGACATGAAAAGATTTCTGTACTGAAGACGGTGACCTGCTCGAAGACTTCCAAATCTGTAGAACTCAGCCAGGCTCATGTCCTTGTGACAATTATTCTGCTTCGCTAGAACTTGATTCGAAGTATGTGAAGTGGAGTTGAGTGTCCACTGCATTGTGGCATATGCTTTATTTTTGGACTGGATTTGGAACGTACTCTGCTTCTTGATAGATTCGTTTGAAGCAGTAACAGAGGCCTTTACGATTGTATTCATTCCGTTGTTCAGTATGAACTCGGATTCATCAGAATCCACATTAGGATTCTGTTGCCCACTGTATACTTCCAAAGACGACTTCAGAGTGCTAGCCAAAGAAACTATCTCATTGTGCTTTCTATTAAAGTTTCCAATTCTCCAGATACAGTGAATCTTACGATCAAACTTCGATTCGACTGCAGCACTGCAAACGTTGTATCGAAAGAAGAAGAGCATATCTCGAAGACAAGCAACTGATGCTGGGACGAGGAGTTCGAACACAATGGCGTATTGTTGATTAAGACTCTGAGGAAGAGGTCGTTCGTACCTTCTCACTGAAAATAACCTAGTTTTCAAAGTACTCTCCAACGAACATTTGTTACACCCATCGGAGTGATTATTCCGTTGGTAGTACGAGTCATATTTGTATTCACAACTCAGATTTCTTATCTTACGACGAAGATCCTCACATTCCTCCCTTACTCGACGGACTTCCATCTTTTTCTGCATGATGTCCATTTCTGCTTGTTCCAAAATCTGATTTCTTAATAGCAGCATTTCCTGTGATTTTCCAGCAAACCTCACGGACACGGAGTTGTTGCTTGGTTCATATTCTTCCATGAACGAGTTAAACCTCGCACAACTGTCTCGCTGTCGAAAGTACGTCTCCAGTTCATGAATCACTTGCATGTCTTCTCTCAAAGGAGCCAGAAGTACTCCAAACATTTCCATATCGATTCCCGTTTTGTGTTCTTGAAGAATCGGATGCTCCCTCGTCGCTATTTCATCCAACACTTTGATGCACTTCAAAATGGCTCTGGTCATTCTTCCGATTGCAACAGGATCGCCAGCATACTGAGCTTTGGCTTTCTGAAAGTAGCCTTTTATGAATGACCGAATCGTCTTACTTATTCCACCTTCATACTCCGTTATCTCACTGTATTTGTGGATGTTCAGAAGAATCCACTCTTCCACTTCCCTCAGCTCGAAATCCAATACGTAACCTGAAGTAGAAGGGACAGCTGGGAACACGAGTGAGCTAGTGTCGATCCTGAAAGGGCAGTTTGGTTTAGGAATACGAGTTCCGGAGTGGTCATTAGGTAACTCAGCACTAGTGCGTTGATCGATCTCATTTGTGAGTGCCACTAACTGGTGAGTGAGGTCATTCTGCAGCTGATTCTTAGAAAGTAACATCTTTTCAACGCGAGGAAATCGAGAAAGAGAGTATTTACTCCATTCATGGCTCAATGCCGCCTGGATATTCTTCAGATGGGAGACTGTTGTATCAGTAATTGAGTGGATAATCTTCAAGACGCCTTCATCGACGACTTCCACAGTCTTCATCTGGACCTGCAGCTTTTCCATTCTTCTGGCTATTTTTGGCATCATTTGCATCGTCGTGTACATCTCTGTGGCAAGTGTTGAGTGGTGACAATCTAACACGTAATCCATGACTTGAATCATAAATGTTTTGTAAAGAAGTGTTCCTGTTTTCTCTCCAGTTTCTCGAATGAAACTCGTTTGAAGTGCAGCTTTGGCAGTGAACCACAATCCCGACCTCCTAAATGGAATCAAAGCATTCTTCCAGCGAACATCATCGCGAACTGTCTTCTGAATTTTCGGGAATTCGAAGTCTGCGACCTCAGAATCTGCGTCACTCAACGTCAACGTAGCCCAGTCAGTTATCATTTGAGGATGAGCCACATCCCTCACATTCGCAAATTGGTGACCAGCTTTGAACATTTCAGGCATCATCCTTCCAATCTGAGTTTGGTTCAAGATACAAAGTTGTCGAGCGAATTCGTTAGACTGAAGGAGTTCAGTTTTGGAAACCCAAATGGATTGCTGAGGTATTCCAACTGTTCTGTCTCCAATGTTCGACATCACTTCAGTTGACCCCAGAGACGCCTTGAAGGACGATAGAATCAGCTTATCCGCATTTTTAGACGATTCTGTTGGTACTGAAAGGAACACTCCAGCATTTTGGGACCGAATGTATAGAGCAATCATTTCTCCAGCCCCCATGTCCCTGGGAATTACATCTTTCAGGGATACCGGGTCGACGAAAGCAGATGAAAGGATCTTCTGTGCGACGACCCATCGCTGAAGCAACTTGTGCGTCTTCGGACAAATCTCTGCCAAGCATACGCTGCTGTTGGTCGTCGCAGAGAAGACATACTCTAAGATTTCGAGCAAATTTTGTTCTTCCTGGACAATGTTCGCTTGTTCTTCATGTGGTAGATCTCGGGGTAGGAAGATATGAGGAATGACTCCATTCATGGACACGTTATTGACGATCCTCAAGTACTTCTTGTTCTTATCCTTCATCTTTGTGACCGGATTAGGTAAACCTTTTGACCTAAATAATAACAACAATAACATAACTAGTTAAAATGATGAATAATAACTTTGTTATACTGTTACGGGATGACGGGTGTGCCAAATGAATGAAGTGTTTGTCAGTCTGAGGTTCACATTCAATTGTCCTTTATTCC
>JAQGAD010002074.1:0-15239 GCA_034696625.1 Isotomurus palustris
TTGCTGAAATCAATACGAGAGATGTACGGAGACCCAGTTGGAGATGATGCGGAGAGTAAAGAGACCTACAAAAGACTGGCTGCGTCTTCAAACGACTTTAATTGTTCTGAAAGGATACAAAAAATCATCCCAAATTATGAAGAACTTGCTGAAACACCTCTGGATATTCTGAAAAGAGATTTGAAGTTTGCACATAATTCTGGGTTGTTTCAGAAATACGTATTGTAAGTGAGTCGTTGAAGGGTAGATTTGAATGGCAGTCGTAAAAGTTGTCTTGATGAAGAAATCTTTAATTAGAACGTTGTTAGTATTATTGAACTCAATCTAAATTGCCTCAATATTGTTTTAGTGACTTTTCGTACTGCAATTTAAAACATGTCGTATTAATTACCACCGACCGATTTAAGAAATTTTCAGTTGCAGGTGTGTGAATATACCTTATGTGGTACCATGAGATTTTAAAATAAACTTGACGGAAAATATGCATGCGTTTATTTGATCAAAACGGATTTATTGAATAAAATACAACCAGCACTTTTATTATGAGGAATAAATCCCATCCCAGTTTAGGTATATTATTCATAATCAACAATGAGAAAGTGTTGAAAAGTTCCAAATCAATTTCATGGCGTTGAAACTGTCTTTATACAACACAATAATTAAACTAATAATTACTTACTTTCAGTTAACTACAACATTCAACGTGTGTTAAATATTAGTCGGTATTATCTGACCATGTTATTTTTCTTTGTGTCTTATACTAAATCTAAAATATCTTTTGACACTTTCCCATATTCTTAATTCACTCAAAACCGTTTACATCAACCAAGATATGTTCAGTTTGGTCACAACAAATTAACTTGAATGGTGACTAGCCACGTTTGAAATAAGCAGATCAAAAACTCTGGATTCTCATGCAAGAATGGAAGCCGTGCTGGCATAAAAATTGTCTTTGGAATGTTTAATACCTTTCCACAACCAAACAAACCCCGTGTATGCATGTTTGAATCTTCTGATGTGATTGTGGTCGCTCAGTCGTCAAACTCATCAATCTTCATTATGCAGCCACTAGCTAGGGAAAAATTTTCCTCACCTAATTTCACTAATATGTTTCGGTAATGATGGTACAAAGCAGGTTATTTAGATAATTACCAGATTTTTTTAGAACTGTAATGAGATTCTGTTTCCTCTTACGATGAATAATTGTTTTTGGGAGGACTTTGATTAAAAACAATTAATTCGGTAGGAATATTGTGAGGAGTTTCTTTGCTTAAAACGCTTTTTTATCGACTTGTGATTCCACTATTGCTGTTAGTTTGAGACCTTATGATTAAACGCATGTTTTTGTTTAGGAATGACTCTGCTTTAATAAAATTCTTACCCAGGAACTTATGAAACAACGCCCATCTTGGTCAATTCAAACGGCAGTGGTGACAACACAATTAATTTATCGCACAAAGTTTTTAATGCATCTTAGACTGAAAAGGTTGCCACACCAAATAAAGATAAGCCCAACCCGATACCGTTTGATCATCTAGGAATATTTAAGTTGTTTCAAGACCTCCGAATATTTGCAGTTGTCACGTTGCTTATATACTTCGTTGCATTAGTATCAACGTCAAAATGTTAATAATTAAGACAATAATAAGGACTTGTAATAAGTTAAACCATCCGAGAAGGTTAAAATACGATTCCAGATTTTATTAATCCACCTTAAAAATAATACAATTATATTTTCTTTTCAAAACAGATTTTGAAATACATTTTTGATAGCAACTAAAATTTTTTGAAATTTTGTTCTAATCTTTCGAACTGTGTAAATGTTACAAAGCCACTTATCTTTACTTTCGACCATACATACTAACCATAAAATGAGGAGAAATATTGCCCAAACCGAAAATACAGGTATCAAATTAACAAGAGAGACAAACTGCTTTTGTTCACTGAATCGATTCAACGATATTCGCTGAATATCAGGTGAGGATTTGAGCTGGGGCCCGTCCCAAAGATGCAACAACCCACTTTCGAACAAGCGTGATGTGAAGTAAACCTGTTTCGGGGCAAAGGATGTGAAGAAATGAACATAAATGGGAGTAAACCCAAAATTTTGCTCTACTGCGTAACACATAACGAAACTCTTAACGGTTCTGTGTTTGATTGTCAGGTTATACATTGTATCCTGGAAGTCTGTATGATGTGAGTTAGATCCAACTGTTAGATAACTTTTCAGAAATGTGTTGCTATAGTTGAATACCGCTTCAACAATGCTACGCTTCCCGGGTGAACCGGATCTTATTAAATTAACTGAGACATTTTGTTTACTTCCAGACAAGCTCCGAAGAAGTGAATTCTGGTGAGGAGAAACATTAGACTTTCCATAGCCTGAGGAGTATATTTTGTATCCCAGAGAAACCAATTCATCCAAAGTCTTTATAACGTACGGTTCTGGGGGGGTTATAAGTCGGCTGGTAATAAATTCTTTGTAGTATGATGTAACAATTAGCATCGCAAAGCTCAAAGCAATTCTTTGGACGGACTTATTTTCATTTTCTTGTGACATTAACACCGAAAATGTTTCAAATATTTCTTGAAAAATGTGATGGAGAAATGATTTGATGCTAAATGAGCCATGAAGACTTTCGCAAGCCGAGAAGAACCCCAAGGAAAATAAAAGAACTGCCCAGATTTCTACGTGGAGTGGAGTCCACAGCGCTGGATAAGAGATGACTTCTGTCGGAGTGAATTTTTTGCAGTACCAGATTGCTCCGTAACTTATGTCATAATTGAGGGAGTAAAAATTATTTTTGATGAATAAAGTGAAATCGAAGGCAATGAAAGGAATTGGCTCATCTTTAGCATCGTAACTTTTCAATATTGTGGCTGTGAAGTTTATTTTTTCTTCCAAATGTATAGGCAATAAAATGTAGATTCCGCAACGCTTCAAATTTGTGGCTCGTACATACCAGTTCATAACGTTTGATGATTTTTTGTGCTTAAGCCACCTGCAATATTTCAGGTCCTTAACAAGCTCAATACGCGTTAACATTAACACCTTCGAGGATAATTTATTCCACGGTTGAGCGTGCAGGTAATCCCAGTTTTGGAAAATGTTTCGACGTGGAGTTTTTAATTTTGTGAGTACTGCATAACGTTTTGTGTGGATTAAGGCATGTGATGGTAAGGGTTTGTGGTTTTGGGAAAGCATGTGAATGCAAATGCAAAGTGGGTGCTTAAGTGGGGACTCAAAACGTATCTCCTCCGGGGATTTCCATTTTGCAGAAAAAATTAGAACAATTAGTGAATTTTGGAAGTTCTTTAGTTTGAAGACATCTTCCGTCAACATGTCGTCAACCATTTTTATAATCGCCCTTGACTTGACTAGTTTTCTGTTGTGTCGTATTTGAACTATATCTATTGAGCACTGATCCCTTATCCTGGATTTTTTGAATGATGTTAATTCCAGGAAACACCATGTGAACCTCTCGTAGTTTTGTAAAAGTATCTTCTGAAGTAAACTATGCGAAGAACCAGTTCGGATGAAGTAAACCGTACAAGCTCCGTCAACTGGAGAAGGCAATATAAGAACCTCCTTATTTGTAGCATCCGCTCCGACACTGAATAATGAAATCACACCAAAAGTGAAATGAAATATTGTTCGCATTTTGCGTTTGAATCTTTACGGAAAGGAATTTGTATCGTTTAAACTAGGAGTTTGTACCTAGGGAGAATGATTCGAGTGTGAGGAACATGGAAATACCAGAACATTCAAAGCTACAGTTCCTTCAAGTCTTTCCAATATATTGGCGTATATTGATTGCCAATTTTCGATTGCGTAACAAGAATTTAATGTGCACAATGTTTAAAGAACCAATCTTATAGTCAATCTTTATGAATAAAGCAATAGCTCATCCTGTCGCTAAAGCCGTTATTGCTATGTTATCATCCACGGAAAAAATATATAATCAGACTTAACATTCATAGAGCTATTTAAGTAAGTATACCTTACTCACATAATTTGTTTTTGTAGTTTCGGTATTAATTTATTTCGTGTTATTTCCTGTAGTTGAAAAACAAACCCTCATTTGTCATGTCAGCAACTATATTATTTTACTTGATTCAATTAGGACACAAATTAATGTGCTGATAAATGACAGGATATTTAAGACGACAAAGACTACTTGTAGACTTATCTGTAATTTAAAGTAAGCCAAAATTGACTGAGCTAAAAACTATGAATTGAAATTTTTGTGTTAGATTTTAAAACTCCCTGTAAACGATCCTAAGCTACAATGATATATCCAGCCGCCAGGGCAGCGAGTTAAGCCAGATAGGCCTTTATATTTGTTCAAGTAGTTTAAGATTAAACACCGAACCGAAAAGGCATACCGAACTTACAAGGACACATTGCGTATCATTGTCATTAGGGTGGTTTCAATTGTAGGCTAGAGATATCTGTTATTTTTTCCGTGCGGGGTATAAATATCGCCATGAAGTTTACTTGTAGATCCTTGGTGTATATTTAGGCATGAAGCAGACTTACTGCATGCCGATCTATGTACCATGGAGACATGTATTTATAAGTAGAGAGCTAAACGAAAAAAAAACAGGAGTTGTTTAAAATATCATGAAATTAAGAAAAAAACCCTCATTGGTGTAGTAAGCATAGATAGTTAGATAGATTCAAAATAATAACCCACCGTTTGGTAAGATCATTACGGTTCAAGGGATCGTTAAATTACATTTAGCGGAACAGCCTGTCCTTAGTCTCACACTTCTTCCCAGACCTTTTAAAATTTTGTTGTCTCCACGTTAAAAGAAACATGGACGTTGTGTTTTGGTGTGCCTTCTTTGTCTTGAAAATGATAATCATATCTTTAGAACAATTAATTTACTTTGAAGCACAGAACTTTTCTGAAATCCTAGGGTATAATTGTGTTTCTTGGGTGGGGTTCCATTTAGTGGCAAGACAAAATCCAACATACGATTTGTACGGAATATATATAAGTACGAGTTGTTGTAGAATTTGTAAAGTTATTAATGCAGCATAATCAATGAATTGAAATTGATAAACAAACATTGTACTATTTCCTTTGACTTGTGAGGTCTGAACCATAACTTCACTAGCCAACATTTGACATTTTTTGAATAACAAGTTCATAAAAAACGAGAAATAAGCACAAAATATTTGTACTACTGTAGACTGTTAGTCACTGACAAGTGTGTAGATTGTGCTACGCAAATTTAGGGAGCTTGTATTCGGAATTATTATATACCAAAGTAGAAACAAGTATTGTTTTCATAAAGCAAATAACTGCATTTTAAGCTATCTATTAAAACAACCCCTTAAACTTTTGACGATAAGACTTAATGCACGAATTCAATTAAGCAAATCTATAAGTCACACATGATTGTTAACAAGAATGGGATGAAATGAATGAAATGTAATGAATTACAGTAAAATACAATGGATTACCAAATATCTTTCCTCTTTGTGTCCTTTCCTCTTGCAGATCAGATTCCTGAATTGGAAAGTCTGGTTATTCTCTGGTTATGGTCAACTACCCATGAAATTCGAATCATCGAGAGAGAGGAACGATAGCACATGAATCAATACTATACGCCGAATTTCCGAAGCGCAGTTGTTTTACTTTATAGTAACCATTTTTCAGAGTTTGATAACCGTAACACGCTAATGTGTACGTGGATATCAAAATACACAGACAGCAGCAGCAAAAACAAAAACAAAAACAAAAAGTGAATCAAGCAAGCAAGCAATTGAGACGGATTTTTATGGGGAAAGTAAGACTGCTTTTGTGTGCTGTTGCGGGAGCTGAGGAGAAAGAAAGAAGGTAAACAACAACTCGAGTCTCCTCGTGAGTCAGTGCAACTTTTCTTTTCTCTCAAGTCAATAGGAAATTAGTTCTAAAAGTTAGAAAAACAATGGCGAGTGACCCGAGCGTAGGTCAAGTGCGTGGAGCACTAAAGAACTTCTTTCTTAAGCGGAGTAGAAATAAAGCGAAGAAGTGTGAACTGTGTTTGAAGAAAAATGTTTCGTCAAAGTGTGGAATGGTGGGAGAATTTCCGCTGAGTGAGGAGGAAGTGGGAGTGGTCCTCTTAGCCCTCAGTGTCCCCCAACAAGAAATAGGGATTTAAGAAGGAAAGTTTGGAAGGGAATTATTATAGGACAAGTGGGAAAGAAGAAAGCATCTTGGGACTTTTTGGAGAAAGGATTTATTGGACTTGAAAATGCGGATCCTCCTTCAGTATTTGGGAATCCCAAGAAGGGAGAAGATTTAATTAGGAGCGCTAGGGACGAAGGAAATTGCCATTCCAACCAGAAAAGCCATTCTAAAAGTCAAAGTTTGCTAGAAAACGATGTGAAACTTAAACACGTAAGGCACACAAAACAAACCTAGACATTTTAATTTGATTACTTAATCAAATTACGTTGCAAACATTATACTTATTCTCACAACATTCACAAAAATGTGTGTGATTAAAGGCTTTAAATTTACGATTATAATGAATTTTTAATATTCTGATTGCAGATGAGACCCGTAATTGTCTTGCAGAAGCTGAAGCAACCACAGAGTGTAGCAGAATTTGTTCCTCACTCAAATGAAACCCACTCTTGTAAAGTAGAAAACAATCCAAAATCAGATCCTGAGGATTGTACCGAAGATGACAAAGAGGAGGCGGAGTTTGTGGAAGTGGAAGACTTGGAAATAAAGAACGAGGTCTCTGGAGATGAATTTCACTACGACATTAGTGACTTTTGTTCAAACGACTCGTACGAGCAGGAGAAAGACAACAATGAAGAAGAAGTCCCGGAATATTTAACTAGCTCGCAAAATGAATCCTGCAAAACCGATGACGCTACTTGTCAAGAAGAAAGCGTTGCGCGTGTCGTACTTCCAAAATCTCCACCAGTTCCAGTAAAAAGTCATTCGTGTTCTCAATGTGATTTAACCTTTACAAGAAGATACAACATTTTCCGTCATATTGAAGACGTCCACGAAAAAGAAGACTCGGAAGACGAAGAAGAAGAGCCCCAACGTAGATTTAAATGTCCCTTGTGTCCCAAATCCTACTTCAAAGCTCCAAAACTCTGGCGACATAAAATAATCAAGCACCCAGAAATAATGCAGCGTCCGTGTCCTTCGTGTCCGGAGGTGTTTGATCGGAACTTAACGCTGCTCGAGCATAGAAAGAAAGCTCACAATTACATTCCTCCTCCACCTTTAAGCAAGTCACTGCAGTGCTCCATTTGTTCGCGAATCTTCTCCAAGCCTGAGACTTGTCGTCAACACGTGGCGAGTGTCCACGAGAAGATTCCAGCAAAGAAAAATACTTGCCAGTGTCCTCATTGCCCCTTTTCTTGCAGACAAGTATCGTGGCTGAGGAGGCATTTCTACCTTGTCCATCCAGAGATCCATCTCAAGAAGAAGCCTCGGCCATGCCTCGTTTGTTTCCACACGTTCCGATCCGAGGTAGAGTTGGAAAGTCACATGGAACGCCACGCAAGTCTTAAGTGTCCCACTTTTGCCAAGTACCTTCCAACAACTGTTCACCTGAGGAAATACCTGAAAGTCCATCAGCAATGGAAAACAAAGTAGATTAGTTAGTGTTATGAAAATAAGTTGAATGAATCATTTTGTATTAACTTAAAAACTAGGTGGTCTCTGAGTTAAAAGGTTTTTTTCATAAGTTTAAATAAAGCCTAAGTGATCATCCTTCAACAGAAAAAAACATACTGGTAATTTATTGCCGCATGAAAGAACTAGTTAGTCGGATTTCATTATTTTTCAATTAAGTAATTTGCCTTCAATTTCGTGTACTGTTTCATATATCGTGGCTTATTTTACTACATAAATTTTTAGTGCACTAAGCCTAAAGTCAAGTCTATTTCTTCCTTCAAATTTTTTTGTCCTACTAAGGCACTTGGAATTGTACTAAATTGGTATTTTCCATCGATAGAATCTGGGAATGCTTTAGTAGCAATAGTAGCAAATAAATAAATGCTCCGTAAGAATTCAAAATGCCAATCATCTTGCAAATGAAGCATATTTTTTTATAGTCATACTCTGTGGGAACATAAAGCCTTTCCAAACATGAATAAGTACCAAAATATTTCATGCAATTTTTCGTATTTATTACTGTCACATGAGTTGCATCCCAATATAATGAGATGATGATTACGATGAGATCACAACAGTGGTTCGGTAGTTTAATGGTAGAACAATCGCCCGGTCAGTGAGAGATCTGGGCTTCGATACTCAGTCGAGTCAATTATACTTTTGTGATCTCATCGTAATCTTAAAGTCACTTGTGACATTATTAAAGTACCTTTTACAATTTGTAATGCAAGCCTTACCACGTACACGCAGGTTATCCGGTTTATTTTTATGCTGTTTCAAGCTATATAAAGTAGGAATATTTGCATTAATCCCGATGTCTATACATTTCATTGCATTAGTGTGAACGTCAAACTGTATGAGATAATTTAAAAAATATTGAGGATATGCAATCAGTTAATACATGCGAAAATGCTTAAATTCTATTCCAGTTTCTACAAGTCTACCTTGAATGTTATGTAAGCGAACCATTCCATTTTCTTTATCGTATAATCGTTATATTTCTTGCGTTTGAGAACAGATTGGGAAATAAGTTTTTGATTATAAGCTTACATTTTGAAAGTCGAACCTTTCTTTGCTTGCTGAGAAGTAAACCACCCAGTTTTTTAATGGCATCTTCCACCGAAAATATTTGTAGCTTTCTCCCTTTTCGCTCACCATATTAAAGTCCTGATAGGGCTGCAGTCTTTTTATATTCGACACAAACATTTTCCCCCAAATTGGTTCCATAGCCTCAATTGGTCAACGTTGAGGCCAGTGACTTTGCAAAGGAAGTTAAATAGTGCATCGAGTGGGTCCAAGCAAGAACTTCTTCAATTCCTTCAATTTAAAAAACTCTTTCATTTCCACTGCCTTCTAGTAGTTTATTTTTCTCAGTTTAGCAATGAGAGTGGAAGTAAGTTTAGCCTTAATGTGTCAATTTATTTGATAATACAAATTACGGCTAGCTATTAAAGGATAAGCATATTCTGTTGACATGGGCCACTATCCACATCGCTGTACTGCGTATTAAAAACATCATCAGCTCTGAATACACTTATTCTTCACAATATTATAATTGTTATCGAATATTCACCCCATATTCGTTATCTCTACGAGATAAGTTATATTCCTCGAACGTTAAAACACCAAACACAAAAGTGGCCAGTAGTTTTGCCAGGAGCGACTTGACAGTATATAAATCAGTTTTCGTTTCTATCAGCTTAAGGCTTTTAGTGTTTTATAAGCTCTTAATTTTAAAAGCAGGAACATAAAATGTGTGGAATGAAATCTGTCGTCAAGAGTAATTTAGTTGAAATTGTGAGCAGCACCATATTGTCTGTTGAGTTATGCAATGAGCTCGATTCAAGAGGACTGGTGACGCAGTCGGAATACGAAACATTGGCAAAGTACCAGGTAATGCAATTTTTAATATGCACCACCAATTATAGAACTACTCAAAAAACCATCGAATCTAATACAATTTCTAAATGTAGAAGGATGAACAGCATTCTCAAGGAGCCACCTATCTCTACAATACGATTCTGTCCAAACTGGATAGCAAACAGCAGAGTAGCTTTTTAGAAGCTTTAACTAGAGGGGGAAATACCAAAGCTGTTGCAATAATTCACAAAAATTTACCGGGCTATTCGACTTGAATGAAATACTCGTTCATTTTAAATACAGGCAGGCGTTCATAGTTTCCGATTTTAGTTAAGAAGGCCCGATCCTGACCCTGAGCTCTGTCGCGTCAAACACAGCCAATTAAGTAATTTGGTACAAAAGCCAAATAACAAGGAGAAGTAATAATATGAGAATCTGTTTTGCGTGAGGAGGAGGAAGAATTGGTTTATGTAACACAAGTCTATAATAAACGTCTAATGTATAAAAGTGACCAGCGGTTAAACGAATGACAATGAAGTAAACCACATTCTACAGCATATCTGAATTGTATTGACTTTGTAAAGGATAACTGGCTTACACTGATTAAATAAATAACGTTGGGACAGGATGTCCGTGGTTAAGTTCTGCAAAAAACACACTCAAACTCACAAATAATCATTCCGATAAATTAATTGTGGCGATGGAAGTCCAGTGTTCATTCTTATCAACGTATGCAAGTCTATCTAATTCCTTATCGCGTTGGCTGATACTGTCATACCGAAGCTGTTATTCACTTCCATAAAGCTCCAAATGGTTCCAAATACCCAGCATCCACTTCAACACCGGGTGTGACTTCACCAAGACATTCATTTTAATTGTACCTTTAAGGCAAAACTCACGCATTGAAATTTGAAACTTCCAAATCTTTGAAAACGAGCTCAAAATGAGTGACCTACAGTCCATTATAGATTCCAATTTAACTGAAATTGTTGAAAAAACTATTGTGAGTGTTGGATTGTGTGCTGCATTAAAAAAGAGAGGCCTTGCGGGAACACCGGAATACCAAAAATTAACGAAATACCAGGTAAACCACTATTTCAGTTTTAAGCAGAATAAAACCAATTAACCATAAACTGGTTCTGAATAAAATCTTCATCTCGTGTACTTTCAGAAAGACGAAAATCATGCTGAAGGAGCTCAGTACATCTACAAGACTATTGTGCCTACATTGGACAAAGCTGGAGAAACAAGTTTCGTCGAAGTATTGAAGGAAGCAAAACTTGCCAAAGTTGTGGAGATTCTAACCCGGGAAGGATTTGGTAAGAATTCAAAACGTACACTATTCAAATCCAAAATCAAACAATAAACCTCACCATTTTAAAATAATTTACAGTTTTATGTTCTATCTAACATCAACGTTTATAGAATTTGTTTAATATTCAAATTTGTTTAGTTGACTAAAAAGTTGATTTCAATTTTACAGTTATGGTCGATGACAACGGTCACCAAGAATCGAGAGCATTCACTGGGGCCGAAATAACTGATGTAAAATCTGCTGTCAAAAATAATTTGCGTGAAATTGTGAAAAACACGAAAATAACTGTCGAGTTATGCCATGAGCTAAATGATAGAAACCTTGTGCAACCATCCGAATACGAAAAATTGGAAAATTACCAGGTGCTTAAGATTGTCTTACCAATTTAAGCGTGTTGAACTGACATTAGCGATAAATTTAAATTTTCAATTAATTCAGAGGAATGGTCAGCATACTGAGGGAGCCTCCTACTTGTATAAATCCATTCTGCCCAAGTTCGACGGACCTCAGCAGAAACAATTAGTCGAAGCTTTAGCTGCTGCGGGAAATGTTGAGGCTGTTAACAGTATGCGGCCCAATCAACCAGGTATGGGTTTTTTATTTACTGAAGATTTATTTATTGAATAAGTGTTCAATTTCTGGCTAAATAATTCTACTTTCAAACATTTCCATAGGAGTAAACCGTTGACTTGCATATAAATCATTGACAACTCTGCGTGCATCCAAATTATCAGGCGTAATATCTAATTGTAAGAATTTTTTGGAAACCAAACGTTAAGACAAAACCCGGTATTGGAAAGCGAGCACATGAAAAAGCAGTTAAAATATGAAACAAATTCGAATCTGTACTATTGTAAGACCGGATGTAGTTGCAGTTTGACAATAACTTGATATTTTAATTAAATAGTAGTATTAAATAGGATATTGAAAATACGTTTGTAAGTGTTACCAAGCTGTGTAAAACCTGACAATACACTGTTCCTGTTCCTTTAAGCAAAGTAGCAAACATATCCCATTATCTGAAATCTGTAAACATCAAAGAATATGATGACTTGCTGACTAGGAATAAATGACTCACCTACAATCCATTACATAAAACAAATGTTCTGAAATTCTTTAAAAAGACAGTTGTTATTTTTTGCTTGTGACTCTCAATACATAAGTCCATTCTGTCAAGCGTAATTGTTTATGCAAAATTCCAAAGGATAAACAACAACCTTATGCATATAATATTGGCTGCAACATATTTTGAGAGTATGGAGCCTAACTATATTTTTACTAAATCGTATCTATAGTAAATAACTACATAGTTCACTAAGATATCAATAATAATTGCAATCACAGCTTTTTCGAATTTTGTGCAATTAGGTGGGACTAAAAAAGAATTGGAATCAAATTGGAATGAAACGGATGGGTTAGCTTGCTGGACAAAGAAAAACCCGAACAGGCGTTTTGCTTTGATTGTTAACGTCCATCGTGGTCGACCAGGAGTGGAAGTGGATGAGGTTCGTCTATCAGAAACACTGAAAGAATGCGGATTTAATGTTGAAATTGTCCAGAAACAAAATCGAACGAAAAAGGTAGCTTTAAACAGGCATACAAAAATACACAACGCTATTTATTTTCTTGACGAGGAATATCTGTACAGAATTTGGTAGAAGAAGTCAAAAAGTTTCGAGATAAAGTTTCCGGTGAGAAAAAGCCGGTTGATGGAATCTTTGTGGCCTTAATGAGCCATGGACATGATAACACAATGTTCAAAACAGAAGATGGAAAGTCAATTTCCATCGAAGAGGTCATCGAAATGTTTAGTTCCGAGAAGTGCTTAAGTTTGGAGAATGTGCCTAAAGTTTTCCTGATAAACATGTGCAGAGCGATATCCATCCCGAAAAAGGATTCCGAGAACCCGGATGAAACAAAGAACCCGTTCAATTGGGAAGAATATTGGAATCGGCTTTTCGAAAACTCAATGTGTAAGGTTAATCAGGTATTTTAAGCAAACCTTTTATCCGTGAGTGCAGACTTCATTTTATTAGCAAATGTGACTTTAATCACAATTTATTTTTAGAAAGCGCATGTAGCAAAGGATGAGTTCGACAGTAAGAGTAACCCGACATGGAAAACGTTCTACTTTGGATTTTCTACTCAAGAAGGTAAGTTAAATATAAGAGATTCTTTAAATCATTAAATCATAAACTTGATCTTTGTCATCACAACAGAAGAGATTTGTTGACCAGTAGAATATTATTTCAGGTACATATTCATATCGGTACGAATCATCTACTGGAAATGAATTATCGGAACTTATTGGGGCTTGGTTTGTAATCGATTTCTGCGACGTTGTGGGGAACAAAATCCGTAAAGAAGAACCTACGCCTATTGCAACGATTTTTGAGGAAGTATGAACAAATACGCTCATTGTGAAATCTGTAAATAGTAACCTAATTACCCTTTTTACGTGCAGGCTAAAACAAGGGTTGTAAATCGGGCAGAAAAAGCAGGTTTGAAAGGGGAGCAAACACCAATCCACTACAGTGTAGCATTCGACGATCACAAGAAATTTCAGTTACCAAAACCATAGAGCTCAAACAGGATTAAACTAAATCATCAAAGAGTTGTTACCAACTGATTTGGTTTAAACATATTAGTTAATAATTACGAGAGTAACCAAACAAATCTGTAAAAACAAAATATGTTTCCCACATTGTGTGAATCTTTTCTATGAATGACTTGTTTTAAAATAGAATTATAAATTTACTACCCGAAATAAAACCTTTAAATCGTGCACAATAAAATCTAAGAAGTAAGAATTAATTCTTGTGTGGATAGAAAAGTAAACTTTAAACAAGCATTTTGTGGATATAGCAATTGAAATTTTTTCTTTTAAATTGTTTCCCTAATTATATACAGGCTGATTATCACCAAGATGACTTACTTTAGGTATCTACACAATTTAACAAGTACACCGTAACGTGTTGTATAGTTGTACACCTTTGTGACGTGTGCTAGCTTCGCTAAAAAATATGACATAAGAGTCTGCATGACTACACGTTCATAAGCTGAAATTGACACATAAACTGTTGAAATTGACATGCTGAAAACTAACTTAATTTAGGATTTATTGGTAAGGACATATGTGGCACGACGGGCGAGTCATTGGGCTTGTACGCTTTGTAAACAAGTTATTACTTAATTATTTCGTGTGGGGAAATTATTCAACTCTACATCGCAATCCTTTCTAAAACGCTTAACTCTTTTTTAAAGTTAACGAATTACATAAGAATCCGATAAAATGAAAAGAAATTTATTGCTTTATTGTTTACTTGTTTACTCAAGTAAATCCTATTTTTTTCCCTTCCCTAACGCAGTGTTAACAATTGCTAGAAATTGATTTAAAATATTAAGGTTTATTAAATATTATTACAGAAGGGAGGAGTAGCAAACTCATTGCTCAAACTTACTAATTTCCTTGTTTTGTTCGTACTGTCTACAATACTTTTATTAATCCACGAAAATGTTATTTTGAGTATTCCTTGAGCATAGAAGTATTATCATTATTTCTAATCTTATTGCTGAAGACGTTTGGTGCTGCTGAACGAAAGCTCGAAGAATAAAACAAATTATTTGAACCCTTTAAACTGTGAAAGATAACTAGTTACAATAGGTTAAGGTACCCGTAATTTTTGTGAAATAATTTCAAAATCTGATACGAAATACGGCTTTAAGTACAATAAACACATTCTTAGATTTAATTTAGTCACAATTTGAGTTTTGCTTCATCGTGAGCCAGCCATCATCTGAGAGCAACAACATCAACCAGCAGACACGTTCCAGGAACATAAATTCAAGTTCCAAACTTATCTGCAGAGTCCGCTCTCTATTTATTACTATCTAGACAGGTTACAAGATGTCTTCGGTGTTGATGTTGCTAAGCATGAAATACCAAATCGAGTCGAACAGTTGGCTTGGATCTTTTCCCATTGAGTGGCAGGAAAAACACCCCCGATATAAATACAAACAGCACCCGTGGGACTTCAACGGACAGTTTTACCACTTCAACGTTGTGTTTCTTCTTTGCATTCAATTGATGGGGAATTTTTTGCTGGAAACAATATTTTGTTTCTCAAGCCTCACCCGCAATTCACGACAGCCTACTACATGTTCTCAGCTTGGTTGGATCGGTGAATGTTGTGAATTCGGGGCATCTGTGGTGATCCTGGCTCTAAGCAAAGATGCTGTTATGTGAGCAAATGCAATCCGATGGCAAAATCGAGACTTGGGAGGGGGTAAGCTACACTTTAAGGCCTTGAATAAAACGTACGCTTGGGGGGTAAAAGGATGGATCGCTGAAGCTAAGCATATCTGCACAACCGAAGACGGATAATGGGACATGACTGGAATTGGAGTGTTCTATTTTAATACCTGGA
>JAQGAD010002075.1:0-15229 GCA_034696625.1 Isotomurus palustris
TTGGGTTGCTTGAAAGCAGAGAGGATTGATTGAATTGAATGTGGAAGAAGGCTGTGACTGATTTTAATTCTCCATGAACATCAATTTATATACCAAGCGAAGCTGCGTTAATTTTTTACCTGGACCAGGTTAATCGCATTCATCTTTCTTTTCTCATATTATCCCTATGCGTTTAGATGATTGTATGCCCTGCCCTGCTTGCAGTAACATGGTATGATTAATTCCCAAGAACTTACCTAGTCAGTATGATATTGTTGGTATTACACATAGGTATCGTTCTAAGGGTGTGAGTGATCGACTTGTAGGAAACTGGAACAATGACCACTCATGCCGCTACGTCATTTAGAAATAAGACCATTACAGACGTCATTTGTAAGACTAGCTCCGGTTGAATGTGCAAAGTGTTGATTCTTTGTCCAGATCCTGAGCGATGACCTACCAGTTTTGATTTACCTTTAGAAGCGTAATAAATACCAGGTGTTTGGGCTATACCGTTAACCGTAGTTTACTGTGCTGGAGCTGTCAGTATTACTGTGATGGATGCGTGCAGTAAAAATTAATAATACAATTAATACCAACGGTCATCCACCTCTTTATGGAACCAGTGGACATTTTGCTACTTAAAGAAAGGTACTTGTCTTCGGCTTACGATTTACGAATTTAGTGTAATTCACTAGTTTTTGCTCGATAGTGAAAGCATAAAAAGCCTCAGCTAAAGAAGCAATGATGGATGCAAAAGAAACTGAGCAGAAACCGGAGAAAGCTTTAAATGTTCGGTTTTGTAACTAGCCAGGACACAATTTCATAAAATGTGTCCCTGAGGTCCTGGCAGGGAGACAGGATAACTTTGAAACAGGCTGTTGAAGGAACCCATCTCCGAATTCCAGAAACACAACGAAGGTGGCTTCAAACTAAACGACCTTCAGGAATGGATTCTGATATGACCGAAAATGATCCATTTAATTAGGCGCAGTGGGAATGGTAGTAGGGAAAGTTCTTCGGCCAAAAAAAAGATGATGTGCCTACTAAAAAAATGTGCCCCAGATCATGACCGGTGCATATCCGGGGTCAAAAGTGGGGGTAAGAATTTTCTGGGAGAAAATCTCACTCGGGACTTAGAAACTTTTTTGTTGCAAACCATGCACTTTTTTGGAAGGACTTACATTTCCACCAACAGTACTCAGCCTACATTGCGACGGGTGCAACAACGACACAGTCAAGAGTACCTTCCAGAGATATGCATCGTAATTTCGTAATACATAAACAGAGAGGGTAGAGTAGAAAGCATCAGCATCAAATGCCGATAGTATCTCAACAAAACAGAAGTTTAATTTAATTTATTTAAGTCGAAATATTTAACGGTAGAAGATTTAATAATATAAAAAAATTTTATTCGTGAGCTTCTATTGCAACTTTATAAAGATGATTGTATGCATTTCCTGATGAAAAATAAATATGAACTGCGATTGTAAACTCATGATACGTAATTTCAAGCGCAGAACTGCAATTTATTGCATCGTAAAAAAGTCAGATATGGTTAAAGACTGGATGGTACTGGCAAGGAAGTTTAATAGACGAGTCCTCCGTAGATGGATGGGATTCCAGCGGAGTAGACGGATGGGACTCCGGCAATGACTCGTGGGACGGCAGCATAGGAGACAACTGGTCCGACCCCGTTGTTTGGTCCATCGGTCCATCCGTTGGCGTATGGGAGTCCAACTTGCTTAGCTCCCTCGTTGTCGAGGAGTCCAGCTCCGAGGAGGATTTGTGGGGCAGCGATGGCCATGGCAAGGCACAAAGCAAGGACGACCTGTGATGTCAAATAGAGAACAGTTAGCAAAAGATTCCCGAAACAGGTATTCCGATTTCAAAATATTTTTGAGGAACTCACCAAGTACTTGAACATGTTGAGGAGGTTTGGGTTGCTTGAAAGCAGAGAGGATTGATTGAATTGAATGTGGAAGAAGGCTGTGACTGATTTTAATTCTCCATGAACATCAATTTATATACCAAGCGAAGCTGCGTTAATTTTTTACCTGGACCAGGTTAATCGCATTCATCTTTCTCGTCTCAGTCTCTCTTAATATGAATATTGATATTGTGCCCTGCCCTACTTAACATGGCAAGTATTACCTCTTCACAACTTACTTGGTCAGTCAGTAGTCAGTGTGTCAGCGTTGATAGGTATGTTGTAAGTCTGTGTAAGGGTGTGAGTGATCGATTTGTAGGAAGCTGGAAACAATTACCACTCATGTCGCTAAGTCGAATGGAATCAAAGGCGCCATTACATAATAATTGTTAGATTAGTTATGGTTAAGTAATGATTGTTTCTTTTGTCCAGACAAATTGTATAATACCTTGCTAGCTTCCTTAACTTCATAGCTCACCTTCAATTTATGATAGTTTCTATTTCAATTAAGCGTGATGTCAAAGCCAGCTATGAGGAGTTTATCCGTAATCGTGTGCTGAAACAGTTTGACGGAAAGATTCTTTTGTTTTTAAGTTAATTTTGATAAAAAGTTAGTTAATAATAATAATTTTCTATTTTACGCGACGGTCATTTACCTCATCTTGAAACCAGTGAACATCCTTTTCTTTTATAGTTTCCTGTCTTCGCCTTGTCTTTATCCTACGAACAGCGATTATTCTCTACTTTCGGCTGGATAGCCTTAACTTTAAGCAGGGATTGTCTTTGAATGCATCTGGGGAAGCCTGATACAATCTTCATTATCTAGGTTGTTGTATTATTTAGGTTAGTTGATCACTTGGAAAGTCTGGATCATTTTATATTTGATAGACAGTAAGACCTGTTTTAACTTTTATTATCTCAGCCTGGATGGCAATTTCATTGAGATTTGATCAGTTTGAATTTTACGAGTGCCGAGTGTTTCATTCTTCTATGTTTATGTTAGGCCCTACACTCTCAGAACAGTCACCTTTGACACGGGTAAATGGAGGAATTGAGTCTGAGGAGTCTATCAAACAACTTTGACAAATATACGATAGTTATAACTTTTATTAGGCACAGTGAGATCGAGAATAATTGCATTTCGTCTAAAACAATTAAAACAAACGATGTTGACAACAAAGACTACTCGAGAGATTACGACCGTGAAGAGTCCCAATGATAATCTACATTATCTGGGAGGCTCATACTTTCAAGATTCCGACGGTTACAGAGATGAAAGAGCAGACAGAGAGAACATTCGAAAGATAAAAGACCTTAGCATACACAGAGACGGCAGATAAGGCAGTTCTGCCAAATGCCGAGTTGAACCTCAACGAGACAAATGTTACGAATTCGACTCTTCAATTGTGAGGTCAACTCCCCTTCAAGCAATTCATTTCACACTCCAACACATGTATGATCGTAGATACAGTTAATTTGGCATATTGGGAGTGGAGGAAACAGTTCTTTCCCCCAAAATACGATAAGCCTTCTAACATTCCGACGGGTACAACGATGAAACAGACAACATCAGCATGCTTCTGAGGTTCGCACCGTAACATATAAAAAGAGGCTACAGAGAAAGCGTCACCAGTTAAATGTCTATATAATATAATACCTCAACGAGAGGATAAATATACATTCGCACTTAATTTGTTTGTTTCAAAATGATAGTATGCAATTCATGACAAAAATAAACATGCTCTTTCATTGTAAACTAAAGAAAAGTAATTTCAAGTGCAAACTGCAATTTATTGCATTGTAAGGCCGATTCGAAAAGTCAGAGAAGGTTGAAGACTTGGATTGGTTGGGCGAAAATATTTAGAGAATGAGTCCTCCGTTGATGAGTCCTCCGTTGAGGATTTGTGGGACTCCAGCGGAATAGATGGATGGGATGGCAGCGGAGTAGACGGATGGGAGTCCGGCAACGGCAACTCGTGGAACGGCAGCATAGGAGACAACTGGTCCGACTCCGTTGTTTGGTCCGTCGGTCCATCCGTTGGCGTATGGGAGTCCAACTTGCTTAGCTCCCTCGTTGTCGAGGAGTCCAGCTCCGAGGAGGATTTGTGGGGCAGCGATGGCCATGGCAAGGCACAAAGCAAGGACGACCTGTGATGTCAAATAGAGAACAGTTAGCGAAGATTCCCAAAAAGGTCAGAGTTCTAAAATTTCAAAGTAGTATTTCATCAGAAACTCACCAAGTACTTGAACATGTTGAAGAAGGTTTGGGTTGCTTGAAAGCAGAGAAGATTGATTGAATTGAATGTGGAAGAAGGCTGTGACTGATTTTAATTCTCCGTGGGCATCAATTTATATACCTGGCGAAACCACGCTATTTTTTTTCCTGGACCAGGTTAATCGCAATCATCTTTCTTTCGTCTCACATTCTGCTGGCAGCATGTCTACGTGTAGCAGAAAGAGCACCACCCTCTTGTGCCCTGCCTAAAATGGCACACATCATCCCTCACGAACTCACCTGGTCAGTATGTCATTAGGAGATTAACTTAGGCATAGGCCCATTGATTTCTTTTGTCCAGGGAGACTTTTCTAATATCTTAATAGCTTTGGCTGCATAGCAAACCTACCAATTATGACCTATCCTAAGAGCGATAAGAAAACCAGGCAAATTAAGGATCATGTTCTCAAGTCATGCTGGCATGAACACACCTGTCCATCATATTGAAACTCCGATTATACACTTTATTCTCTCTCCGCTAATCTCTATATTTAAACTCAATTTAAAGCTAACCCCCACTTCAACATTATTTTATCGTACCACTTTTCCCAGAGATCCAGTTATCATCTCACATGTGTGCACACAACCAAAACTGGAAATCCGACTAGTTAATAAAACGATGCTAGTAAAACCAAAATATTTATACAATCTCCTCAGCATCAAACATCCTATGTCAAGGCAGATTCGGTTGAGTGATTTAATTCCAGATCATTCCTCAGATCTAATTAAGTGATGTTGCATCATCATTCGACTTTAATTGCTTCAGATCTGGTTTTGATGCAGGTGTGATATAAGACAACTACACAGGGATTGAGACGTACGATACAAAAGATACAAACTAAAAGGCGTGGTCCTACATTCTTTACGTGGACGAGTGTTAGTTATGTCAGCTAAGCTCAGTATTCCTAAATCCTTAGTGGTTCGATACAGCTTTGCCATGTGAAGCTGCTATAATACACACACAAGAAATCCGGGTGCTGTTGGCATTGAATATTTCTTCTTCTTCACGTAGTCTTCTCAACTTAAATCACTTGATTCCTTTTTTACCCATCCGTTTTTGCTCACATTCTTCTCAAACTTCTCAAACTGTCTTCAACTCAAAGAGATCCCACAGAGATGCGGTTCTTGCTCGTCTCAACCATTAACTTGTCTTATGGCAATCTCACAAGCGATTGCATAATCGAATTCAACAAAGAACACGCATGATTTCCTTGTTATTTTAACTCGTTTAGGTTTGGTTTGTAGGTGCCCCACAGTTTATTGAGCATTCAATCTCCAGAACGCAATTAGTGAGCAATCAATTCAATCGATTGTTTGCATCAGCTTTTGTTGCTAAATATGTGCTTGACGTGAATAGCTGGTTCAGTTTTTGTAGTAACTGTTCATCGAACGATTCGAGCCAAACGAGCTTTTGTTCGTTTCTTTAGGACAACCGATCCCATAAATAATCAAGTAGCAGAGGTATTACAACTTTGTCCAGGTACCTATGGACAAATAGACGATTTGCTTGTCCTCCAATTTCCCTTAATATGTTTGGATTGCATATACATCATGTGAACCTTTGTTAGGCTAATAAAATGTACTATTCACTTCTCTTAGTCAGGTTAGGCATCTTCTAAAATCTCGTTCATTACTCAAACATTTCCTTATGCATTTCAGCCTAAAAAGTAAGTGCAAGTGAGGTTTTCCTCAATTGAGGTGCAGTCTGTTAAACACCAATTATGGTCACAGTTAATTTCTTAAGAACTTTTTCTGCTTTATTTGCCCTCCTTCTTGCACTCGAATATTTTGCTCACAGCACGCAACACTATTTTGTAAGTTGCAACATTAAATAGGAAAACATCAATAGCAAACCGTTTAATTTTCTTACAAACAATTATCCCGCATCGTTTAACCCATTCTCTGGCTATTACAAAATAAACGAATTCCACCAAGAAAACAAACCAAGTTATTACCATCAACACAGCGTAGATGATAAATAAAGTTGCAATGTTAGAAACCAAACTCTGAGGCTGGAATTCCGAGCTCAAATTGAGACTCAGATTCTTCACTCGATTTCCATACTCCAGGATTCCCTGCCACATCCTGAAAAGTCCACTTTCGACGATCCACTTGAGCCTCCGTAAAACGAGGGGATTTCCAAAGGTGCTGCCAGCAATCCAACTGACCCTCCCAACGTAGGTATCACTGCTTATCGTAAAAAACTTGTTGGCCTTCGCTGAACGCAAAGGAAATGCTTTCTTCACGAATGACTCGAAGATATCCACAGTGTCGACAAAAACTGATCTGTCACACTTGGAAAGCTGATCTTCTATAGCAGCGTAGTCTAAACTTTTTACGCTTATTTTGCCATAAATCTGTCCCCACTTATCGTTCATGAATGCTTCGTCCATCGCTTGTTTCTTTGACACGCCCTGCGTTAGAACAATCAGATCCGCCTTTTCTTTTAGTCCCACAATGATGTCCTTCGCAAGACGGGAATCAGGAGATGTCCACACTCCGTATGGTCTCCAGAGGTCCAAAGGAGTCGGAATGTCACCTTCAGCCATTAACAACTCAAAGTTACTTAAACGAGCCAACTCTGTCCACGTCTTGGGAACCTTCTCGTTCAGTGGAGCTATCATGTCGTTCGTTAAAACTCCTTTGTATCTAAATTCCATTTAATTAAAGATATGGAGCCAATTCGTTATGATTAGATGGGTTTATAATTTAATCCAGTTTCTTGTGGCACGAACCCGTTACTCAGCAGTACACAAACGAGACTCCATTGAACAAAAATGATGACAAATGCTTTATGATTCTTCAGGAGTTTTGGAGTATCTGGGAATACTTCCAAGAGGGAGAGAGAAAAGTAAGAAAGAAGATACATCCAAGCTTCTTTCCGTATTTTGGGCGTAGCAGTAGCAACTATCAGAAGAGGCTGGGCTACAATAAACACTGCCAGCAGCACCCACACTGCAGTTCGAAAAGGATTGAAATAAAAGTCGAATTTTATTTGAGAGTGAGAGGTTGGGGAGCAAGTCATGAATTTGAAGTCATCTCCAGGAGTGTAAATCAACTGAAAATTATTCATCAACATTCCAACTATTCCAGAACTTATTCCATCCCCAATTTGGCTAAGGTACGCAGCTCCTGTGATTTGCAGGTCTTGGTGACAGTCCTTATCTCTCTGTCTGTAGAAACTATACGTCTTAGGGTACTCCATCGTAAGATTCCGTCCTAAAGCTATCGAGAACAAAATATCCGAAGCTAATAAAATCCACCCGTGATTCTTCAAATGAGACAGAACCCTTCCAGGACCCATTTCCAGTAAAACAGCTCTGTACTTTATCCAATATGGAATGTGGTAAAAGTCCCACCAGAAAATCATCGAAATTTGCTTCCCTTGTCTCTCTACAAAGTCTACAGGGTTTTGGAAGCCTTTGGGTAAGTCAATTTGCCTCCACTTCCAAAAATCAAACTCGATCGAAGATCCTCTGACGTACGGAGGAGGACATCTGAGACACAAGTACAGCAGAGAGCTTTCGTAGACAGACTTTACTTCTGGATAACTCGTACTCTTCAGACTCCAAAAGAACCAGTGATTCGGATATTCCAACCTCATAAGCTCAGACATCAACCCGTTCTGCTGATAAACAGCTTCGTTAGGCCCGATAAATACAAAATTCACTGAATCGTATCTTCCGTGATACGCAAACTGAGGAGTAGACGGACAGTAACTCCTGACGGGAAACACAGACTCTCTGGGAATCACACGCTGTCCAACAAAGTTTTCGTAAATCAGACGAATCAGTCTGAATTGTGACACAGGATATGGAAATAAAATGAAGTTGGCTGTGCATCGCAATCGGCTTCTGTAAATACGCTTGTTTGAATTGCTTCCATTAATCTTTATTATTACCTCAGATTTGAGACTCAATGGTATTTTCAGTTCTCCCAATTCAAAGTCACCAAGATGCAGTAAAGTTACGTCACACATTCGAAACAGTTGCAACGAAGAATCGATATTGTCAATTACTATACGCTTACTGTCCACCCAATTCTTGATGAACGTAAAATACGCCAGTAATTTCCACATACAATTAGTGCGAGTCATAGCAGATTCTCTGTTTAATTCGGTATTCCACGGTAGAATGTTGGGTTCCAAAGAACCAACACTATTTTATTCCCTGCTTTCTCATACATTTCCTAGTTCCTAGTATTCTATAACTACATCGAGTAAATAACTAATACTTACTGGGAAAAGAGGAAAACAAACTTCTCATGGTACACATAAGCCGAATATAATATTTTCAAAGACAGTAATAACAATAAAAGCTGCTTGAAGACATCTGCACGTCGGAAACACTTCTTGGTTAGTAGTTAGTACCCAGCAGGTGTGTAAAATGTCAACGAAAGAACACAATGGCCAGAATCATTTAATAATGGTACAAATAGTCACAATAACACACACAACAACTAAGTAAGTGTAAAAAGTGGAAGTGGGAACTGGAGGTGTGTCCACAATTAACACAATTGCAAACGCAAACACATTTCCCACACGTTAAGAATCTAACAACAAAAGATAAACTTAACTTACACCGAAGATGAGTTTGTTCGTCTTTTACATCAATGGTTATACACAAAGGCTAACAAACCTACAAAAACTTCTTATCGAACAGCCACCACCTGTTCCAAAGGCGGTGGAGTTGGCTTCTTAGGTTTAGTAATAGAATAAATAAGTTTAAATGCGAGAGTACAAGTCAGTCCAGAAATATAATTGGCACTCGTAAGTCTCTGAGCATTTCCGGAGATGAATCCTTCGATGAGATTCGCATAGACTGACGTAGCAATGGTACTTAACACGATCACCACTGATCCTACGGTGTCCGTGAACGCGATTTGTCCACAGAGATATGTGAAGAGTCCAGCATAAATTGTACTCAGTCCGATTCCAAGTAGAACACTTCCCATTAACATAATATGCTCGGAGAAAGACGCTCCAAATATCAAGATGAAGTTTCCGAGAAACACTAAAGCCAAGTCAGAGCAGAGAAGGAGGAATGGGCTTATCTTCAAGGACACGACCATTCCTGCAAGTCTTCCAACCATAAAAGCCATAGTGAATCCCTTGAGGATGAGTGAGCTTCCCTCCTCGTCCAACTTGAGGTTTCCTTCTTGTCCCAACCCAAGAATGTTGTCTTTCGAACATTTCTCGATGGCTGCGTAAGCTCCGAAGAACACGCTGCTCAGCGCGATGACAATCAGCCCTCTCCGTTGAACAGGATCTCTCAACATGTTCCAAACCCCCACTGCCACTTTCTTAATTCCCATAATCTTGTTTATTATCTTCTGGACGGGATTTCCTCCAGCGTCATCTCCACCGTCGGCTTCTGCTTCCACCTCCTTCACTTCCACCACCGTCTCCTTCTCCACGGCTTTGATTTCGTTCTCTCCTCCATCTCCTCCTTCGCCCTTCGACTTGCTTGTCCCCTTTCCTGTGGGGGGAACTCCTCCTCCTCCAGGAGGACCCCCTTCACCAGCCCCCTCTTTCTCCTTCTTCTCCTCAGGAGAAGAAACCCCTTCCTTCGTCGTCTTCTCCTTTTCTGTTACTCCTGTTGCTGCTGCTTCCTCCTCCTTTTTCTTCTTCTTCTCCTTGGCGTTTAACGTCGAGTTTGGAGTAGCAGCAACGTCTTCCTTCACAGTTCCTTCCTTAGTGTCTGTTACCTTCGCTTCTTCCATAGTTTTCTCTGTTGGTTTGTCTTTGCTACTCTTTAAAACACTTTCAATTGCTTTCGCAGGATCTTTTCCCCCTACTTTTTGAACTATTTTGGTTAATTCGGATGGAATGTCTACGCCGGATAACAAGTTGTCCTTGCTGCTGCTGCTTGCAGGAGGAGGAGGAACAATTGAAGTCACAACGTAACCTTCATCATCAGAAAACTCACTCACTTCTTCTGTCGATACGTCGTCATCATCGAGATCGTCCAACATACTCGCCGTACTTGCTCCAGTTTCTCCTCCTCCATCTCTTCCTGCATCAGTGTCGTCGTCACTGTTAATGTTGAAGAGGTCGATTCCTCCTCCTCCATCTCCCTTTTCACTGGGGAGCAACGGCTGGTCACAAAGGTCTCCGTCTGACTCCACCTCTTCTTCGCCGTCGCCAAAAGATTCGACTTCCTCTACTTCGTCTTCCTTCGCGTCTTCTTTCTTCGATTCCTCCTCCTTTCTTCCTTTCTTCTGGGACTTTCGCTTCCCTTTCCCACTTTCACTTCTTCTCCGTTTTGAGCGTGTTAAACTCTGTCTTTTCCAGGCGTTCGGACCTTCACTTCCTCGTCGAAGTGTCGACTGTCTTCGACCTTCTCTGGCGTCACTAGGCTTAAAAGATCCAACCAGAAGTGGCTTGTCTTCGAGTAACTTCTCTGTGGATCCTCCAAGGGTACTGGACGACTTCTTCTCCTCTGGAGTCTTTTTCTGCATTCCTGCACTTGCAATGGGGGAAGGTGATTGACCTGCAATTTCCTCTGGCGCCTTCTTCGCACTTGCTGGAAGAGTACTCATCGCATTTTTAACTTCTGTCACAATCTGCTTTGGAGCTGGAAGCGTCGCTGAAGAAAGTTTACTCATCGGCATTTTAACTATTTCCACCGGAATTTCCTTCAAAAAGGACTTTTGCTTTTTGAGCATCGGAGTCTTCTCGTTTTCCAAATATCCACCTTCGTCATCGTCATCGTCGTCATCGTCCTTCTCTTCTTCTTCGCCTTCAGTCTCCTCGTTTTCTTCAATCTCTTCGTCCTCATCTTCTTCTTCTTCTTCAATTTCTTCTTCCTCCTCCTCCTGCTCCTCTTCGCCCCATTCTTCTTCTTCGTCATATTGTCCAGGAGTCTTCATATTCTTCTTCAGTTGTTTCATTCCCATTTTTGACGGGTCTTTTTCAGCCTCGTCATCCTCATATTTCTTATTCTCACCCTTCTTCCCCTCAACCTTCTTTTCCTCACCTTTCTTGTCTTCTTCAGGTTTCGTCTCAGGACCTTGAGGAGACGGAGGAGCATAAGTATAATGCTTGAACAGCAGCCTCTCTAACCACGCGTTGAAAAACGCCATCACTCCAACTATGGCGAATGGAATGTGAATATTCGACAGCTCAGGAGGTTCACTGCCACTCATTTGAACTACTTTATCCTTCAGGGACATCAGGAACCGACCAACAGTTCCGTTGTTTGGAACTGAAGACGTTCCATTCATAAACAAGTCATCGAGATCTCCGATTCCCGTACCGTTGGAAAGAAGTGGACTAATTGGCGTGAGAAAAGGAGCTGTGATGTATGCGGGCAGAGTCATTCCTATCGAGAAGAAGAACATCAACGCTTGTAAAATTGGCGTCGACTGTTTCTGCCACATCTCCATTGTCCACACGATTTGTCCCGGAACAATTAGTCCCACCAAAGCTCCAAATATTCCAACAGCAATGAAAAATGAATCCACTCCAGGACAATTGGGAATCATAATCATGGACACGGAAATTCCCACAAGGATGTACATCGTCCCCAGCTGTCTTCGTATTTTCTTGAAAACAAATATTCCTAAGATTGATCCCACCATTGACATAATCGCAAAGATCTTAAACACTTTTGATATCGTCTCGGTATCTGAATTCAACTTGATCGTCATTTCTTCCAAAATCGAAGGAAAGAAGTTGGATCCGCATCCCTGCAAAAATACAATGGCATGTAAAGTAACCCCTGATGTCACTCAAGCCTATTTTTTATCTGTGAAAAATATTACTTACTAGAGTGACACTTTTGGCAAAGAGAGCCAAAGTAGTTAATATTCTGCCAGTGTCGTTGAACAAATTTCTGAATGTGTTGATGGCTGGATAAACAAATCTTCCGAGAACATTTCGGACCAACGGATTGGAAAGAGCCATTTGAATGTGTGATGAGCAGCTTTTGCTTTAGCAAAGCTGCGTCACGAAATTTGGACAAACCAGACCTTATGATACTCTCCTTGCTGCAGTTATTAGTAAAAATGTATTTTAATACGTGCTACAAATCAATGGGGGACGTGACCAACAGGTATTTTCATCAATATTCACATTTATAAAAACACGATTGTTTTTAAACAGGACTTGTCTGACCTTGTAAAGAAAACTTAAAAATGCAATGCAAGAGGATTGCACTACGAAGAAGATCATTAGATACGTATGTGGGATCTAGATACACTTTAAAAGCCTGTCAAGAAATTATTTTTGCACAGTAAGTATTACTTCACACACTTCAGAGTTAAGACAACTTCGCCAGGGCAAAAGCAAGATACGACTACAAATTAATGCCATTATGCCATGAATGATCATACCAAACTACCCAAACTCACGATTGTATGTAACTTGTTACTTCTTGCATCCTTCTTTCTTCAGCAAAACAATAAAAATGCATAAGGCAAGATTTCCAGTTGTCTTAAGATTAATAGCTCTACCAACAACCAACCATCATGAAATATCAATGAAAATACAGGAATCCATATGGATCTTTATCGAGCTTACTAGTTTCTAGTTATTGAAGTAATTCACTTGTAGCAACCTTTGCCTACACATTCTCTGCACACGCAGAAAACAAACGCTTGAAATTACACAACACTTAACTTAATTTACTTTTTACTTGATTAACTATCGAATGCCTAATGAACGCACTTCACGGATGAGATTGATAGGCAGTGAGGATATATTCGCAAATTTTCTTGGAAATGAATTGAATTTTAACGAAGGACAACAACTCTCGAGTTTAGTTTTTTCATTACGATTAAACGAACCATCTCCATAAGCTAAATGATATCATGCAAAAGGGGATGAAAGAATCTTATGGCAGTTGGACAGTTGATATCCCACAATTTCTGGCATTATTATATCCTTTTGAATTCATTAACATTCTTACATCGTGTTTTATAAAGTAACCTCATATTTCTCACACATCTTTGCATACAGGAAAACCAATAAACGGAGAAAAACACTTTTATTACAGAAGCCTGAAATCTTCAACAAGGTTTTGTTCGGCTATCCTCCACACAATGTAATAAGCAGTTGCTACAAGTGTGACAAGTTTAACAAATTTATACGATGTTTGACAAGGAGATATCCCAATGATTAATATGCCACCATCATCATGCACATAGCAAGTGATTAAGGCTAAGCAGTTGAAGTTGAGCAAGTGGAATTGAAGGGATTTCTAGCAGCAAAAAATGGAATCAGCACAATAATCTTGACTTTTAAGATTTTGCAGGTTAAGGAGATGGTCGGCTACACACGTGCGTATTCTAGAGAAACAATTGACTTTTGACTGATAGTAATCTACCTACCTACCGCTGAGGCTGACTGTACAAGAAAGATTATTATTATTGAAATCATGGAATAAATAATTGACTCAATTAGTAATCCTTCTGAATTAGCATCTCTGCCTACTTTGTGAGAACATTAGGGACTCGTGTTTTTCTGCAACTCTTCATCATCTTCTGGCTTATTACTCTAACGTTTTCCTTCCTCACCTGTCATGACTACTTTTTTGAACTGAACTTGGGTCTTTGATTCCTTTAGCACAAGAGTTTTGATCATTCATCAATGAATTAATTTTAGCAATGCCTCTTTGGCACTACAAACCACAAGTGACTCTTTAAAGGTCCTCTGGCCTTTAAGGCC
Source organism: Isotomurus palustris (assembly GCA_034696625.1). NCBI lineage: Eukaryota > Metazoa > Arthropoda > Collembola > Entomobryomorpha > Isotomidae > Isotomurus > Isotomurus palustris. Next base: position 13,852 of record JAQGAD010002075.1, read on the forward strand.
TCTAAATTCAGCCCAAGTGACATGCCTATAATGTGGAAATCAGCTCTCAAACAAGTTCCGAGAGCTCCTGCAAGAGCCTCGTCAAAATCTCCATTACTTTCCAATCAGACACGAGACTTCCATGTGACAAGACCAAATGCCTTAAAAAGATTTCCTTCGGCGGAACGGCTGCTGAATAAAGCTAAAAACAGCATTTTGCTTCTGGAAGCTAAGCAAGGTCCTCTCGGAAGAGTTGCCGTTGGACTCGGTCAGACTGCAGCTGTAGCAGGACTCACATTTGGAACTGGAGCTGCTGCCTTCTACTTGTTCTCCGACAAGAAGAAGGAAGAAGAAGACTTGTTGGTTCCAACGGAGGAAAAAGAGTTAACGTGGACATTCGGAGGTGGAAATGTCCCGGAATATGCCCAGGCTCGTCTCCACTCCAGTTACATGTACCTCGCGAACTCCCTCGGAGTGACGGCCTTGGGTGCTTATGCCTCTTTCAGACTCTTCAGCAAGCAATTTATCCTCAACTCCGTCGCAACTAACCCCGTCCTTTACTTTGGAATGGCTATGGGATCCCAATTCCTACTCACTATGCTTATTCGGTATGGCCATAAAACTGCTTTCAAAACTCTCCAGCTATAAACGCTTCCCTCTTCCAACTTCAGGTCGCTTCCGTACCACGAGGGAATCGGAGTTAAACAAGCGGGTTCTGTTTTACAAGGAGCTTTAATCGGATTATCAGCAGCTCCGATGTATCTCCTGGGAGCGCAGTCTGTCCTCAGAGCTGGATTCATTTCTGCAGGCGTCTTTGCTGGTCTCACAGGTCTTTCCACAATCGTTCCTCACGACACTTTCCTCAGCTGGGAGAAACCTCTCACACTCGGAATGTACGCAGTCTTCATCTCCTTCATTTGTGAGCAAACACACAGGCAGTCCGAAATAGAAACAACTGCCTAATCAAAACCCAATTAATGCAATGTGTCTTTTATTTCACTCGTAGCCTTGTGGTTTCTTCCCAAGACGGTTGCACCAGCAATGTCGAGTATCATTTACAGAATCGCAATGCACGGAGGACTCATCGTGTATCCTGCAAGTTTCTTGTACAACTCCAAAAGAGTTGTCCACGATGCGCTAACCCAACCGCACTTTGATCCCATCAACTCGTAAGTGGAAAATGATTTATGTAAAATTGCACATTGCAGAATACTCCAAGCAGATTTATTAGCAGGGTAAATCGCTTAATGAGATGCATTTCTTAACAAGACTTCTTTTGTCTCTACAGGTCGATGGCGATGTACACAGATGTGCTGAATGTATACGGACGATTAGCTTTCCTCCTTCCTCCGCAGTATTACATGGCAGGGAGTGCAAGGAATGTCACTTGGGCTGCTCA
>JAQGAD010002076.1:0-15228 GCA_034696625.1 Isotomurus palustris
CAAAATCACCATGAATTCCCTCATTGTTTGTTTGAGGAATCTCTGAGGAGCCTACGTTACCAGGAGATTTTAGTGCAGCCAAATTCATTGGCCCTTTTTTTCGTGCCATCGACACAATTATATATAGAATTTACGCAACTAATTCCAAATGACGGCACGACAGGTACCATCGAATCCTAGATCATTTAACTCAGAACTAATTTTGGGAGACCAAATTGGTCGGATCAATTAAATATAGCAGAGCATACGAAACGAAACCTGCGATCTGACCAATCAATTCTGGTGTAGAAATAATTAAACATTTCATCTATCTTCTACTTTAACTTTAAAAGATCTCAAAGATGGCCAAGAATCTTAAAATTGCATCACGTTTATTGTCGACAAACTTCTAAACAATGCTTTCGTTTGGTGCAAAATCAGTTTTCAATTGTCCGTTATTAATTACAAATCATACCGAATCCTTTTATTTCAATTTTTACAAGTAGGGTAAGAAATTTCAAACTGGGAATTTAGTGGAAAAGTTAAAACAATTAAAATATGAAAGCTTTTGATTCGAAAATTTATTTGAGTGGTCATTTGGATCAGAGTGAAGTAATTACTGCAAGCAGGTTGCTTTTTCGAATACATGTTTAAAAGTTGGTTTATTTTTCGGTAGAAGCCGGCATTCAGTTGGAACCAGCTTTCAGATACTGTGGGACTATGTGTCTAACCGTACACTTCATTTCATGTTTTCTTGTTCTGGGGTCAATTTTCGCATATTTTCTGCACATTTTCTTCGCCACGATCCAAGTGTTTGGACCTGGATGAGTGTGATACGGCATCGCAAATGTATTAGGGGCTACCTTATATCCTGCAGGAGCAGGTGGGAGAACCACGTTTACATCATACCTAGAATATATTCACAGTGGATACAATGTTAGTCTTACGCAATCAAATACTTTACTTAATCGGCATTCAACTTACAAAGGGAGGTCACCATCAGCCAAAGCAACACCCGAACTTTCGAAGCTAACAGAAGACTCCTCGGATGATTGTCCATGGTCACCCGGGTAGCTATCTCCGTGTTCGTTGCTAAAGTCCGAAGAGCAGGACGCAAATCCTACAAAAAGTAAAACAATGAGCACTCTCATTTTCAAGTGTTTACAGTGAAAATAAATCCAAGTGGAATGTGAGAAGGTGTCAGAGCGAATGGCTACACGAGTTCACTCCGAGTTCCTTTTAAACAAAATAATTCCCCACTTACAGCCCCAGTTTCTCTGCAAAAGTAAATTGTTTATCCTCTTTCCTCGTTAAGTGAAAAATCAGAAATGTAATAAAATCATCTTCGTAAAAAGGATACGGGGAATAAAAGTATTCCTTTGTTAGTTTTACTGTGAGCAACAAAAATTCATTCCTACCTGTGGAAAGTACCGTAATCATTTTCATGTAAATAAAAATCCAGTGGAATATGACTCTCCAGGCTTAATGAATTCAATTGAAACATTAAATGTAAAAATGACACAATCAACTCCTCTCTTATTTAAGCTAACAAGAATGTACATTTTTATTCAACCATCGGGATTGAGAGTCTGGGTAGTTAGAATGTATGGAGCGTGAAGTAATCAGAGGAGTTGTGTACGAGCCCAGAAAGCTCACACGACATTACGTAATGCAAAAGATTTTTGCAAGGGATTTTAGCAGCAGACACAATTTGTAAAAAAATAAGGAAGTTTGAGCAGATATTTCTATTTCAAATTCAAAAAAGTCAATAGCATGGTTAACAAACCATTTGAGTGCACTTCTTCTTTACATAAGTTTTGCTTTGAATGTGTTCATTTACTAAATAAAACTCAAAATATTCTTTTGAAGTCTAATTAAAAACTTAAACCTATAGAAATTCATAAAATTTTTGAAAATTGTCAATTCTGCTTGGGATGCCATTAATTTCAGCAGTGCAGTTGTTTTAAACAAGCACATCTCTCCAGTCCAATCAATTCTCCTTGTTGTTCGTTAACCTTAATTTATTTTATTAAGACGACTCCTTGTTTCCAGTAAACTCGGCAGCATTCTCATCTCATTCACACCAACTCATCTGCCTGATTGTGAATTAATATTTGATATCATGAGCTCATCAGTCACAGACGGATTCTATGCTATCCCATTATGCTATTTATTATATCAATGTGACTCTGCGATTCACAGCGTTTCAATTAATCATGACCAAAATATGATTTAATGCTCTAAACGCACATATGACCACTGTAGTCAACCACAGCCACTGTAATAATACGAACAATTTGAATTCTCGAATGGTTATCTTTTGCCGTAAATGTCAGTAGGACGAGAATATAAAAAAATTTAAAACTTGGCTCCACAAAATTTTAAGGAGGACGAGAAGTAGAGGTAAACAAGTAGAATTACAAAGTCAAACTGTTTTATTTCGATTTGGTTAAGTACAATGATGAATTTCTAAAAAGGAATTTAGTGATTGAGCTTACATTATTAACGTACAAATTTATGTGATTGTGAAGTTTCGTGTGAAGATAATTGTTAGCCGGCTGAAGAAAATATAAAAAAACTGGGAGATATTTCCGGGAGACATTTAAAAATCGATTTCTTCTTCTGAGGAAGTGGGCATTTGACGTCCAGCAGGAATCTCTGCATACTGACATGACTCAAATGCCTTAGCTTTGTTTCCGGGCAAAGGAACAAAGTTCTCGCAAATCCTAAGGACGTCGTAATGCAGCTCCTGATATTGATTCTGATTTTGTCTGTGTGGACCTTGGTTGTTTCCCGCATGACCTCGGTTGTTTCCCATATGACCTTGGTTGTTTCCCATATGACCTCGGTTGTTTCCCATATGACCTTGGTTGTTTCCAGCATGACCTCGGTTGTTTCCCGCATGACCTTGGTTGTTTCCCGCATGACCTCGGTTATTTCCCTGAAGAGCTAAGGTGTGCCCAGAATCTCTGTAATATTACCAAACAAAATAAATTAACTTTAGCTAGCCAATTTTCCCATTAACTCGTCCCTCAAATTAAAACCAAATTCAAATTGTCCTTGCCCATGATTCCAGGCTTCCTCGTCTTCGTTGCTGGAGTACGGAGAGCAGGACGCAATTCCTACAAATAATAAGACAAGAAGGATCTTCATTTCAAGTGTTCAAGCTGTAAATAAATCAAACTGCAATGTGAGACGATGAAGAAGCGAGTGATTCTCTGAGTCCACTCCGAGTTCCTTTTAAAGAAAATAATTCCCCACTTAAAGCTCCAGTTTCTCCTGCAAAAGTAAATTGTTCATCTTCTTTCCTCGTTAAGTGAAAAATCAGAAGTGTAATAAAATCATCTTCGTAAAAAGGATACAGGGAATAAAAATATTTCTTTGTTAGTTTTACTGTGAGCAACAAAAATTCTGCAGGATGAGTGAAATTTACCCGGTCACAATTGTTGCAGCTGCCCCAATTATGCAAGGCTGTGTGCAAAGTGCGTTCCTACCTGTGGAAAGTACCTCAATCATTTTCATGTAAATAAAAATCCAGTGGAATATGACTCTCTAGGTTTAATGAATTCAATTGAAACATTAAATGTAAAAATGACACAATCAACTCCTTTCGTATCAAAGCTAACAACAATGCACATTTTTATGTAACAAGCAAGTGATAGTCTGGGTTGTTGGAATGTATGGAGCGTGAAGTAAAGAGAGGAGATGTGTACGAGCCCAGAAAGCTCACACGACATTACGTAACACAATGTATTTTTGAATAACACCTGAGTAACGTAATTCTCTTCTTGCATTTACTTTAATAATTGCAATACAAGAGACTAATGATTAAGTTGAAATTCGAAATGTGGGATATATTGTCATGACATGGATGCAAAACCATTTGAATATTTTTTTTGTGCAATAGATTTGCTCTAAATATGTTTATTTGTTACAAGAAGACTCAAAATCTAATCTGTTTAATATTTTTATGCAGACACCAATTTAAGTAAAACAGATAATAATATTTTCCCTGAAATAAATTTTAAGACGAATAAATACTCATGAGTATACAAGATGCTTTCATAAATTTTAAACCGTACTTTTAACTGAAGTTTTTTACAAACTTCCTTGGCCGATTTTAAATTGGAGTAAACAATTTTGACGGGAAGATAAAATCTAAAGCCCTGTGGTAAAATACAAAGGCTGCCGTATAGAAAAGATGGCGAAGTAAAGAACTCATTTATTTGATTTTGAATTATTTATAATTAGACACATCCGTCCCAGGTGGATTCGATCATATCCCGTGTTGCTATTCGTCATCTCTATGGGACTCATGACCAAAATATGCTTCAACGCTCTACACGCACTTCTTACAACGATAGTTGACCACAGTTGTGCAATAAAGCTATTTATTTGAATTGTAGAAAAGTGTCTTTTCAAGCCAATGTCTGTTTGGTGATCCAGTAATTAAAATAGTTAATGATATAATTTTACCTTACGTTATGCAAATACGTCAACACTGCTAATCGAAAGCTGAATATCCATGTGACCCTTAAGCATGTACCCACTTATTTAAATTAATTGATGTATTGTTTTCTGTATTTTACAATGCACCATCCATCCATCATAAGCTTTTCAAGACCGACCTGCAAAAAAATCTCAAAAAATATTTTCTCCAATTAGTGTAGTTTGTACATTTCTCTAAATTCCTACCACGCTTACTAGGAGAGTATGTGCAATGTCACGATATTGTCACGAGAGTTGAGAGGTGTGTTTAATACCAATTGATTCGTCTGGCAATGTAATGCACAGAACTGGAGTCAGTTTCGTCTACAAATTAAATTGGGCCCTGCAGAGTCAACTCAAAATAGCGCGCGGCCTCAGTGCGGGGGAAAAAGAAAATTAACTTGCGGTGAGGTCGCGCTTTCTTTCTCACGTGTGATCGCACGCTATATTGAGTGAACCCTACGCGGCCTAATATATTTTTTACATGGAGCTGACTTAAGTTTCATGTTCCACACTGCCTGAAGCGTCGATTAATATAAATAGCACACCTCCCAACTCTCGTGGCACTTTAAACTCTTTCCTAGCTAGTATTGTTCATTGTAACTATCCATTTTTCTCGGTTCGAATTGTTTTATTTATTTTTTTCATGTTTCGAGCTTTAATTCAGTAGCATCAAACGTCTTGGGGAATTAATATTAAAAATAATCACGAAAATTCTATGCTCAAGGAATAATAAAAATGGGAGTAACAAATTAATACAAAATGTTGCTGAGTTGTAGTGTGCCATTAAGTTAAGATTACAGTACTACAGCCATAATTAGTAGTTTTTAGTTTTTATCCTCCTAATGTCCTAATGCATTTACTCTACAAATGTATACTCCAAAAATGTGCCATGAAATAAGGTGAAATTCTCAATAGAATCTTAAAGTCCAAAAGTAAATGATTTTGACAAAGACATTACTAAAAATACAATATAATAGGTGACAGAATTCATGAAATAAGGTGATGAGCTAAATACATGACTTCCAGTAATTACTCTAGCGAATTTTTATCATGTAAATTTTTTTATTTTATTTTTTTTTGTAAATTAAGTAAATAAAGCCAACTGCAATGTGACAAGATAAAGAGACGAATGAATTGTGGACTCAACTGCGAGTCCATTTTAAACAAAATCATTTTCCAATCAGATCTTCCATTTCTCCTTTAAAATAAAATTGCTTATGCTTTTTCTTCATCAAATGCAAAATCAGAAATGTAATCGCAAAAATATTACACGGAATAAAAAGATTCCCAAGTCCTTTTGACTGGGAGCAACCCAAATTTTGGAGGATGAGTAAAAATTCCTCGGATAAAATCCTTCCAGCTGCCACATTTATGCAAGGATGAATACAAACTACAATGTTACCAGTGGAAAGTACCTGCAACATTTTCATATCAATGCATATCCTAAATTAAAGCTAACAACAATGCACATTTTCATTTGACATATGAGTAACAGTCAGAGTAGTTGGAATGTAATCAGCGTGAAGTAATCAGGAGAGTTGTGCACGAGCCCAGATACCTAACACAGCATTACGCAATACGATGCATTTTTGCAAAAGAGTTTAGTAGCATAGTTCTCCCCAAGTTCCTTTAACAATCTTTACGCAATTAAAAAATGAGCAATAAAATCTTAAGGGATGTAATTGAAATTCGAAAAGTAAAGATACACGCGCGTTAAATGGTTAGGAAACGATTCGAGTGTTTTTTTTCTTTTGTGCAGCAGTTTTACTGCAACTCTGTTCATTCATTAAATAAAACTGAAAGTCTTTTGAAATCTGGTTAATACCATGAACGTGTAGTGTCATGTAGTACTGTAACATAAATGTGGAAGAATTTAAATTCGACAGAAAATCACTTGATACTTATTACTTGGCTGATATTTCTTGTGGACGGACTTTCATATATTTGTATGCAGACATATTAAATGCGTGAAAAATTCCCAGCTGAAATCGCTGAAGTTGTGCATCAATTCCGTAAGGCTGAGAAACAATCAGAGTAGCTGCCTGTGATCAACATCATTAGCTTTTTTCTGTCAACATGAATTTAGTACAATATGATTCTCCAGGCTTAATGAATTCTTCTTAAGCATCTAGTATAAAAATGACACAATCAACTGAGCCTAGTTAATCTAACAATCATGCACACTCTTACATAACTTAAGAACTAGCTTCGTAAGGATGGGATGAAATAACAGTGTTGTGATAACATGGAGATTTTAGTAAAAATTAGGAATGAAAGACGAGCCCAGATAATTCACACCACATTGCATAACAAAATAACAATGTGTTCCAGATAATTAAATACTCTTCAGACTGCAGACTTTTAAGGCATTTGTAGCTTAATAGTTTAACAGCAGCAAGCAGTAAAATAACTTGAATCCTGAAGCAGTTAGATTTTTGTGTAACATATTAAACATATTACACAAAAATCTTGAATCTTGAAAATAATATATTTTTACCCTTCTAGTTTAATTCATCACACGTTTACTGCAGTCTTCTCCAAACAACAAAAAACCTTATGGATGCCCCAGTTGGGTATTAAAGATGATGAATGTAATGAATGATGATGATGAATGTAAAGCAGAAATAATTACGAGCGAGTGGAATATGATAAACTGCTGGTTGACCAAACAAGTACATTTTTATATGAGAGAGCTGAAGACTCGTAACTCATAATAAAAGAAGGCCGTCTGAGTTTCACATTTAAAAATCATTGAATACAAAAATCATTTGGTTTTCTCAATCATAATGTTGCAAATTAATAAGCTAATTAAAAATGCAAAAACACGATGATGCCGGTGGATGTGTGTATTTTGATCTACATTGATTGAAATCGACCCAAAGGACAAATAACAAATAGATTAATTTTCTCATGGAAACTAGGAAATTTTATTATTATCGAATCTTAAAGTATAAAGTTGAGGTGGGAAATAATTACAAAAAAATTATTTTCTGTTAAGAGTCCTGCAGCAAATTCAATCTAGTTTTGTGCTGAATACAATTTGTTACAAGTAAAATTTAAGATTACCCAAATCTGTGTTGCGTGAAAAGATATCAATACCAATTTATTTAGTGTACAAAGAATTTCCAATGAGAATTTAAATATATATTTTAACAACTTTCCTCGTTGAAGGAAAAATTAAATAAACACCCACGCAATTAGGTTACGTTGAAGGCAGGATCTCCTACCTTGCTCATGTTAACGTTAATTTCAGAGTGTGTACAGAATTTTTAGTAATTATATAATATCAGAAATTTTTCTTAGACCCAAATTTTAAACAAGCTCGAACACTTTAGTTACGTAACTGGGTTTAGTTTTAGTCTCTTTTCCTTCAGAGATTTTTATTTCATTCGATTTCGTAATGCTTCTCCATGCTTCGTCATCGGTAAGCATCAAGCAAAGCGTAAAATTAGCTGAATTAAAACCACTAAAGCGAAGTAGTGTGCACAACAATTATACACAACTTGGAGCTTCTAAGCACTCACTCTTGCTGTAAGTTGTAACGTAGGATGCGTTATGTGAAGGAAATGGCTGAACAAACACTTCACATTAAATAACAGAAGACTTTGGATTTGCGAGTAAGCCGAGCCCCACATAAAAATTTTGTTAATTTTTACCGGTTCTATCCCCAGGATAATTAAATTAAAACAAGATGTTTAAAAGTATGTGGGAAAAAATATATTTTTACTATTAAAGTTATACGCAACGTAAGAATGCTTAAATGTGATCATTGCTTAATCTAGAGTAGAGGTTGGGTTGTTTTGTCTCAACTTACTCATCCCTTCCACGATCCCTCACTTTTGTATCTATCAATTTTTTGACGTTTGTTTGTACACTAATGTCATCAAAAAACCATTGCATTTATTTTATTGAAATATCCCCAAATCTTCTTCGTAAAATAGTCCCGTGCAGACAAAATTAGAATGGAGCTGTTGTGCACATGAAAATAATTGCGTGTGCAATTATGTGTTTCTGACCTAAAAGTGTGCAATGACAATGACATAAAAGATAAATAGAGTGAATATGGGCTTGAGCAAAGGCAAACACTACATAATCCCCACTTCCCCACACTATTAATACGCAGTGATTTCACAGTCCTTTGTAGTTACACAATTCAATCTAATTATAATCAACATCCTCTCAATTAGGTTACGTAAGATGCAAAATCCTCTACCTGGCGCATACTAATTCCTGTTAATTCCACCACTTTTGCAGAATTTTTGGTATCCAATGTCAGAAACTGTGCTTAGAATTATTTAACCAGTTTGCACACCAGAGTGATGTAACTGGGCTAGCATTAATTCCTTTCTCTCAAACGATTTTTATTTCACTCTCTCTTTATTTCTTAATGTTTCTCCGTGCTTCGTATTCGGTATGCAGCACGCAAGATGTAAAAATAGATTAACGCCACTCGAGCTAATGAAGTGAAGTGTGTTCAACAATTTTATACTTGGAGATTCTGCTTGCTTTGCGAAATGAGGCATCACCACTGTTGTAATATTTGTAGTGTAATGTGAAGGGATTTGTTGGCATACTACATAATAGCAGAAACGATACGCACAAGTAAGCTGAGTCCTACAATAGTTAATTCTCACTGGGTTCTTTTCCCACATTTATGCAATTGCTAATTGAAAGAAACTTTTTATAAAAATGTGTGGGAAGAAATATATTCTTACTATTAGAATTATTCACAAGATGTATCGATTCAGTAATTTTGTCTAATATTTATGTGGTTTGTTTCGACTTATTTAAAAGTGAAACGAAGTGAAAACTTCTTTATGGGAATGATCTGTCTGTCTGTGCGGGTAACAGAACTTCAACTTCATTCTTCACGTATCAATTCTCACCTTCCAACCAGTTCAAGTTTGTTTTCAATTGAACTCCTTCAAGGTCAAAAGTCACAAAGTTTTTAATTAGCAATCCCCATCGAGTAGGATGTCGTTGCAAAGGTATTGGCCTACAGATTACGAATCAATAATTGTGACAGCGCCTTGACCTCCAGGTCATTATTAGTGACCTTTTCCATTTTTTTGGGTGCATTGCACTCAAAACTGACTCCTGCAGCAACTACGACAGTTAATCAGTGATATTAACAGTTTTTTAAGTTTCCACGGTTATGGGTCATTAAGTTTTAATTTCCAAACTGACATGTACATTACTATAAGTTCACAGGGAAAGCTTGTAGGGAACTCTGTTCTGAAAAACCATAGTCAAAAAGCGGTTAAGTTTCACTTCTTGTTTACACCCGGTTTATTCATTCCCCCGATCTTCCCTCATATTTGTATCAATCATCCTTAACCTGATTTAAGTCTCAAGCATGCTTTAGATTTCTCGAATTGTCTAAATGTTTAACTGTTGTCTTAACATGAGAATCAGATGAATAACAATGCTTTTTATTTACTACTCTGCATTATGAAGCCTCCAATTCTCCAGCCAAACCAACAATTATTAGACTAAATATGAGCAACATAAATATTCTATGTTAGGAAAAGCTTAATCATTTTCCTGTATTGAATCCTAGTGGAGACAGCTATTCACAAAATATGCAGAAGAGAACAGTAAAAATGCACATGGGCTCGTCGTTAGAATTGATTCCCTTAGTTAGTAGCAGATGTCTTTTAACGGTACATTATGTTGTGCTTGTCCATTTTTAACTCTTGCTTGTTCAATCTGCGCACTCAATACCTTGAAAATTGCAGGTTAGTTAAGTCTAGTATTCAGTACATCATGTAATTTGATTAAACGGGATTCAATCCTTCATTGATTTCGCAATTATATCCAACTTGACCCACTAATGTTTGTCTCATACATTGTGAGTGTAGCAGGAAACATTGTAACTCATCTCACAATTGGACTCTCTGGACCTTGAAAAAGAAAGAATACTCAAGCAAGAACAGAATAAATTCACACCCCACTGCATAGCACAGTGTTACTTCCACTTCGTCTCTAGAGTAATTATTTTGGATGAAACTGCAGTCTTACAGTCATACCCTGCTTTCGTACATTTTGACACAGTTTATTACGGTATCACAGTGTAGTAAATCTTCCTGATTATAAAACAAATTTCAGTCAAAACATTAAGCAACAAAACTCACAATTTATTCTGCTAGAGATTTAATTGAAGGATGAGAGAAAAACGTGTTCTATTAATATTATAAAATAGCTTGAATGTCTAAAGTAAAAATTAATGTGAATATGAAAATATATCATAAAACTAAGAAGAAGGGAAGACATGAATATGACACGTTAGTTTTCTTAAAACATGTTTTCATGACGAGAAAATATCCGGTTTAACATCAACACGCTAGGAATACGAGCAGAGTTGTCTGGTTGCAGTCCTAATTTGTTTAGATTTTCATGTAAAATAAACAAAAAAAACACACGTAAGCTTTGTTTGCTGAAAGTAAGAGTGGATAGATTTGAATCTTAAAAGTAATATTCTTCCAGATTATTAATTGGGAAATTATTAAAGATAACTATTTCCTGTGATGAGTCTTGCCCCCAGTTCGATCTAATTTCGTGTTTAATACAATTTGTTGCGAGTACAATTTAGAATTAAGTAATGTGTGTTACTTGAAAAGGGGAAGCTACAAATTTATTTCTTGTGAATAGAAGTTATAATGCAAATGTGAAAACTATTTAACTACAGTGATTGAAATTTAACCATATGAAATATGATTGTCTAAAAGAGCTTTTTAATATCCAATTTCTTCTGAGAATTAAGCTGGCAATTAAGGTGCAAATGTTGTTGTATTCAGTATGATAAGGACGATTGGTTTTGTTCCGGAATTTCCAGCTTTACAGTTTGAATCGCAATTGATGTTTTCACGGTTGCTGGTTAGGATCGATTGTTTCTCCTATCCATAGACAGTACCGATTTTGATATCCAATTTGGGTTCTTCAGTCCTGAAATGTTTTAAAATTTCTGCAATGTTAAGACCTGAAGCTAATTGCAAGAGTAACCTGCCCGCCTACCAATCCTGACCAAACTTACGTTCTGGTGTCGATTGTACCAAAGCTGAGGTTCGATTTGGGTTCTTTAGTCCTGCAATGTTGTAAAATTGTTAGAATAATAAAATTTAAAGCTAACTTCAACGTAACCTTCCTCCCAACCAGTCCTGACAAAACTTACGTTCTAGCGTCGATCCTACCAAAAGTTAATTTGGGTTCTTCGGTGGTAGGTTAAGCTTTAATGCTTCCCCAATTTGTAATAATCTTCGGCTCCTCATCTGACTCCCCAGAATTCCTGCAATGTTTTGAATTATTAAAAAGCAAAAATTTAAATACAATTTCAGGTAACCTTAATATTACCCGTTCCTCACACAACTTACGCCAAGTTGACGTCACCGTCAGTCAAAGCTACTTGTGAAAAATCGAATCCCCCAGAATACTCGTGTGATGATTGTCCGTGATGCAATTCTGCAGATAAATGATCTCCATCCCCGTAACTTCTGCCTTGAGAATGAGAAACAATCCCAACCAGAAGAAGAACAAGGAGAACTCTCATTTCAAAAATGTCTTGGGTTAAACTTAACAACTTTAGTCTGCGAATGTGAAGGTGAGAATGAAACTCGAAATCCAGTGCGCTCCCTTTTATACAAATTTATTCCCGGACCTGCCTTACAATTTATACTGTTAAAGTATATTTTTTAACAACTTCAGTCGTTGATGAAAAATTGCAAACTAATTAGAATGAGATCGTTGCAATTAGGTTACTGGGAATGCAAGATCTCCTACCTTGCTAATATTAGCGTGAATTCCAGGTTAGGTGAAACCTGCAATGAGTTAACTAGCTGTTGCCCTACAGTAATCTCTATTCTTTGGATGATTTTTATGTCTCTCTTGATTTCATTATATTGCTCCATGCTTTGTTTTGGGTATGCAGCAAAGCAGGCGTAAAAATTGCATCATTAAAGCCAATCAAGCGAAACACAAGATGTGTGGATAACAATATTTGACTTGCAGTTCCTTGCTGCTGTGCAAATGAGCCATCACCCGTCCACAAAGTTGTTACGTAGGATTAATAATGTGAAGGGATTTGTTAGAGATGCACACGTAATAATACACAATAGCTGCGTTGTACTTACGAACATGCCGAGTCCCACATAAGAGCACTAGTTAATTCTCACCGAGTTCTCTCCCCAGGCATATTTAATTAAAACACATTTTTTTAAACTGCAATTATTTGCAAGATCTGCATGCTTAAAACCAGCTACTCTTGCATCTAGTGTTGAAGTGTGTTGTTTTGTTTAAACGTATTTGTCCCATTATCCCTACCACGATCCCTTACTTTTGTATCACTCTTCCTGGCGTTTGTACATTACTGTCGCTAAACAAATCATTGCATTCAATCCATTGAAATATCCCTAAAAAACTTTGTTAAATAGTTCTTAGACAAAATTATAATGGTATTTTGTGCACTCCTGTGATAATAAATATTTAGTTTTAAAGCAATTCGCATCGCTACGCTAACCGTGAGTGGTCGCATTCAGGTCCTAACTTAATCTTAATTAAGTGATGGATGCCAGCTTAAAAAACTTGAAACTAATCAACGTCAAATTCCCAGTTAAAACAAAAATGAATAATTTATCCGTGTATGCAGATTTGAATAAAAATTAAATTTAAATTGTAAGGTGGTTATGAAAGAGGAAGAAATAAATTAGGTTCATACTGCATAATTCTTCTTCGCGTAGTTGTGATACTGTAATTCAGATTCATTGCGTTCTTTCCTTTCAGTTTTTAGAAAGAATGCTTATTTCGAAGTAAAAGCCGTCAATTTATTTTAAATTTGAATTAAATTAAACTTATGATTATTTGCTGGGAATAAAAGTACATGGTCGAGTAAAGGCAAAAGGATCTAATCTCTCGTATTAACGTTTAAAATATCTTATATCAATTTAATCTTCACTGGAATTTCAAGCAACGAATCAAGCAAGGAGATTTACTTTCTCATGATATTATTTCGTGTGAATAGAACATATAAAATGAATTTGAGAATTATTTTACAACAGTGATTGAAATTGTAGAATGGAATTATGATTGTCTTCATCAGCGTTTTAAGAATCAATTTCTTCTGGGAATGAAGCTAGTTATGCAGATGGGACTGTGACAGGCTTTGCGAAGATGATTGGGATGATGGGTTTTAGCTCCTCCGGTTTCTGCTCCACAATTTTAAAAGGGATTAATTTCGGTTCCTCGGGCGTTGGTGCAGGATCCAATTTAAGAGTTTTGAATTGCAATGGTCCATCCTCCGTGGAATCGCTGAAGTGTTTTAAGTATTAAAATGTTAAGATTTCAATTAAATTGCAAGGTAACTTTTCTGTCGTCCGATTCCTCGCACAACTTACGCCAAGTGGACTTACCCGTCAGCCAAAGCTACTTGGGAACCTTCGAATCCCCCAGAATACTCGTGTGATGATTGTCCGTGATACAATTCTGCAGACAAATGATCTCCATCCCCGTAACTTCTGCCTTGAGAATGAGAAACAATCCCAACCAGAAGAAGAACAAGGACAACTCTCATTTCAAAAATGTCTTGGGTTAAACTTAACAACTTTAGACTGCAAATGTGAAGGTGAGAATGAAACTCGAAATCCAGTGCGCTCCCCTTTTATACAAATTTATTCCCGGACCCGTCTTACAATTTACACTGTTAAAATATATTTTTTAGCAACTTTAGAAAAATTGCAAACTAATTAGAATAAAATGTTAGCAATTACGTTACTAGGAATGCAAGATCTTCTACCTTGCTCGTATTGCTGGAATTGTTAGGGTGATTAGAATATTTAGAATCCACTGTGCGATGTGAATTTTTTTCTAAAATTTAAATATTCATGATTGTAGTACACTCAGGTGATGTAGTTTTGCGTAGCATTAATTCCTATTCCTCAAACGATTTTTATTTCTCTCTTGATTTCGTATTGTTTCTCCATGCTTCGTATTTGGTAGATGTCAAGGATGGCGTAAAAATTGGATAATTTATATCCAATCAGGCACAACACAAGAAGCGAGTACAACAGTGGAACTTTTTGTTGCTATGCAATTAGCCATCACCCGTCGAGTGAGTTGTTATTATGGTGCGGCACATGAAGGGATTTATTAGATGCACACACACACATCATCATATTTCAGAATAGCAGACTTTGTACTTGCATAATTCTGTATTTGTTTGAGTAAGCCGAGTGCCACAACGCAAAAGTTGTTAATTTTCGCCGGGTTCTCTTTCCAGACTTGTTTAATTAAACAATCTCTGTAAAAGTGTGTGGAAAAATGCATTTTTACAATTAGAAATATTCGCGAGGTGTGTAGATTCAGAAATCTAGTCTAATATTTTTAGGGTTGTTTTGACTTATTCATCATTACAACCATCCTTCACATTTGTGTCAATCTTCCTATGCCTGACTTATTCCACAGGCATAATTTGTTAGGTTTCTAAAACTGTCAAAATATTTAATTGTTTTCTAAACGTGTGAGGTAAATTAATAAAAATGTAATTTAATATATTACTCTGCCTTATGAAGAAGCACCTGAGTCTCCTGGTCTACAAAAAAATCTACACGTATGAGATTAAATTCGAGAAACGTAAATATTCTTTTTAGGAAAAGCTTAATCATTTCCCTTCATTGCATCCTAATCAAGGCAACCATTCACTTAATAATTATGACGAGAATAGGAAAAATCCACATGGGCTCGTTGTAAGAAGTGAGTCCCATTGTAAGC
>JAQGAD010002077.1:0-15224 GCA_034696625.1 Isotomurus palustris
TGTATTTGCTCTGTTTAGGTTAGAAATATACCAACACTGTCTCTTCATTAAGTTCAGATAGATTTTTCAGAAAATTATTTTGGGAGGAAATGGAAATTGTAGTTGTAGGAAATCTTGTGTAACAGCATTCCTTTAATTATTATTTCGTCTTGAGATTAGCAAACTTTGTATGCGTATTATGTCATATTCCCTGAGCTGTTATTACTCATGATTACAAAGTATTGTGGAATTCTAACATTTCCTTCCGATTTCCAGATAGCGGAATAGTTTGTTGGTTAAATGCTAATTAATTATTCTATTTCTATTCTGTTTATACGTGGAAAATGATGTACAACGAGAAAATAAAAAGTGAAGAAAGAAGAGAGAGAAAAACCATGTGATTCATTGATAACTTTTTAGAGAAAGTTGAATATATTTCTCCTGTAAAATTCAAATATGGTGAGCATCAGCAAGAATACTTGCATTTCTAGCGTTGTGTGCAAATTGCGAAAGAACTGAAAAGTGACTGACTGACCGCGTTTTCAGTTTTTTTCTTCCAAAATTCTCCCTAGCATCGGTCTTTCAATTGGTTTTTTCTTTCCCCAAGGAAATAACTTCATAAAACTGTCCCAAATGCCCTTTTTCTGTAGATTTCGAAACTTGTGTGGAAAGAAAGTAATTTATTGTGTGCAATGAGGAATCCATACTCTCAAACCCAATGGCGGCGACCTGTAGTAGGTCAACGCGCAAGGAACAGGATGTTCCGGACGATTTACCGCTTGATTCAGGTGAACTGCTTCATGAAGACTTTCTGTGTTTTGTTGATGGTGGGGCCTGCAGTGGCAATTCTCCTTTTGGGGTACTTTGGAGGAGGATGGAGGACTCTGACGGAGGAAGCTCCAGTCCAATTCTTCTACCTGGACACGTACAACGACACTCTGGGCACGGAAATGAGGACATGGGCTGATAAAGGATGGGACTATCATCACACGCTGGACAGTGTCATTTTCAACTACTCAGTCACTGCAGAAGATCTGATGCACGGAAGAGAGGACGAAGATGTCGATGGGGGCTACTGGGTCTCGGGCTCCAAAGAAAAGAATGGTAAACCTCTGGGGCATTGGGTTCTGGGGAAGGTGAACGGGACTGTTAAAGAAGAGAGTGTCTTGGGTGGAACAGGAATCGCAGGGAACAGTTCCAACGGAGAAGGAGAATTGGGCGAGGACAGGAAAGCGATCTTGGAGGTTTGGGGCTTCCAGCGACATCCAACTGCAACGATCGTCTCCTTAGGACTGACGCTGTACCTGGAAGGGAATGCTTACCTGAGGATTGCGTACTTTGATAAAAACGGAATCAGATTTAGGATCAACAAGAAGAATAAGAGGTCGAAAACAATTGAAGGTTTTAATACTGGGTTCTGCAGCATCATTGTCGATGTACCAGATACTGCGAAAAATATCGAAAAGGTACTTGCAGAGGAAATATTTATACAGGATTTTGTTATTTTAATATTGGTTATGGTTGTTATTAAAATGTCATGCAGATAATCTGGTCGCATGAATTGAATTTCAGGTTCTGATTGAAGCGATATTGGGGAAAGATTCACCGAAGTCTATTGTCGTAATCGATAAAGTCGTCGTGACTTTTGGTGAAACCAAGGATCGGAGTTTGACAACGATGTATTCCATGATTCCCGACAATTGGTGCAGACTCACGGAGAAGAAGTCTCCAAGACGAAAGAAGAAAAGGATCACTCGCGAGGTCGCTATTGGCACGTGAATTACAAGTCACATTTATTTGCGATATCAAAGGCCTATATAGTTTTGATGTTAGGATTTCGTAATAATGACAATAGTTATGATACTGCGGGTTCCCTTCCAATAAAATTATGTGTACTTCAACCATTTTCGGTTGCGGAATTTTAATTGTTTTGATTAATATTGAAGTCATTCATCAGCTAAGTCAATAGTTAATTGTTATGATAAAATTTAGGTGATATTCCTTGGTCCTTTAATCAGTTCTATTGTAGCTTTCTCTCATTAGTCAGCTAAATTGATACTGACCTGCACCGTGTTTATCAGTGAGCAGTTACATAGCATAACTATAATTTTATATTCATAATTCCACCACCAAAAAATAAGTTTTCAAACTAATGTAACACAAAATTGTCTTCAATTTGTTTCTGTTAACCTCTAAGCATTAAGCACTACAGTTTTTATTGTGCATTTCTATCATCTAAAAGTTTCGTCCTATACCACTCGAGTTTTACTAAAATACTTAAGAAACTTACATTCACATTCCGCATTTACGTAAAATGACAAACGGTTGAAAATGCATGCATGCATGGGATTACGGGATGCACAAGCTATAGAACCTTTCTCTCTCCGTTAGGTGATAAAACTTTCTCACGCGAGCCCAGAAGGGTTTTACACATTTTGTTTCTTTAAAGTCTTTCCTTGATTGGCTGATCTGGATGTATATGTGATCTTCCAGCCTTGTGTGTGTTGTGTGTGTGCATATATACCCTTGTAAGTAAGTAGGGACTTTTTAACACAACACAAATGAACATACGAAAGAGGTACAAACAAGTTTGTGAGTATGGAGAACTCACCAACTTCTTGCAAGAAACAAATCTCCATCCATTTCCTTGTGTTGATCCAGCAAAAATATATTTATAAGTCTAATGAAATCGCTGCCCCTGTGAACACTCAAATCCATTAAACATATACGTCTCAAATTCAAAGTTATCTCAAAGTCTTAAGTTTTCATATCATATTTACGTATGAGAAAAATAACAACATTACTTTACACTCAACTCAAACAAGTGTCACAAACAACCATGAACAAATAGGCCACTTTATCTTAAGAAGGATAATATCAACTTGAGGTTCAACTTATGACTGCATAACATTCGATTATCTTCAACTATGCTCTCATCTCATCTGTGATAGCATTCTTCAGTATTACTCACTCATGACTTATCTGCACAAGAAATAACTTGTACCATCGTCTTACTGGCAAAATGGATATCAATTTGTGAACACAAGCTTAAAAAGTGCAAGTCCTGTTAAATATCTCGAGTCTTGTGCATAGTTAAACACAAATCTTCATTCTAACTTCAGTTTTGGTGCCTGTGGAATAGATTAATGAGACCTAGTTACAGGTAGCTGTAAAACAATGGAGTAAAATGGAGCATTAGTTAATCAATTACATTTGTGTGAGTGCTAACAATAAACATCACTCGACAGTTCCAGTGAGAAATTATGGTGGAAATCATTAATGAGAGGATGCAGGGCATACTCATTTTACTTTCAATCTCAGGTAAG
Source organism: Isotomurus palustris (assembly GCA_034696625.1). Lineage (NCBI taxonomy): Eukaryota > Metazoa > Arthropoda > Collembola > Entomobryomorpha > Isotomidae > Isotomurus > Isotomurus palustris. The sequence goes on from JAQGAD010002077.1 coordinate 3,306, forward strand.
CCAGTGTAGTTTAAAAATTTTCTGGAGATTTGTTAGAACTAAAGTAAATCTTTCTTTCATTGCAGCCTTAACTCAATGTGCCATTCAACAAGAATCTCCATCAGAAAATGTGGATGGAAGTTCCAGTCACAATAATTATTGGCTCGATGATCCCCAGCGACATGATTCTAATGAAGTCCGCTACGGATGGAGGCTGATAATTCATCCATCACCTGGAAATGCAGCTCGCACTATTGTGAAGCGAATAGATGAAGTTCTGAATCTGACGTGCACAGCAGAATATTTTGATGACGGAGTGAATAACATCACATCGGATTTGACGAAAGACCAGTTGTTTAAGCTTACTTGGCATTTACCCATTATGCCTCAGAACAGGTAAACTTTTATTTCAATACCAAAGTGCATAGCAAAGTTCATCCAAGTTAAGATTGTATTATTGTAAAGACTTTCTTTACTTTTTGTGCAGCAAGAACCGAGTGAGCTTTGTGGACTCGCATAATTCTAAAAGCCTAATTGTCGATCATCTAAAGGAAAGCGATACCGGAGAGTATGAGTGCCAAGCGAAGGCTTTAAGTGATTCTGATCATTCGGCTACTTTCATGGAATCTGTTACGATTAGAGTCAAGCCAAGTAAGTTATTATTATTGCAACAGAGCAGATTAAAGCTAATGTATCTGATCAAGGGAATTAAAATATTAGTTGGTATTAATGCTCAATGGTGCGTATCTTTGCATATTTACAGGAAAAGGAACCTGTACGGAATCATCTTTTATGTGCTCCACTGGAGAATGTATTGCAAAAAGATTCATTTGCGATGGACTTCCTGATTGTAAAGACAGAAGTGATGAAAGCTATGAAACTTGTGGTAAGCCACAATGAAATTAAGAATACTATCAAACTTAACCACTCCAGAAACTTAAACATTTGAAAAAAATTACAGGTACTTATCATCCATGTGATGGAAAGCTTAAATGTGAAGATGGTAAAAAATCATTCAAGAATTTATATGATTTTCTATAAGATTTTTAAGTCTCTCATGATTGATGTACACATTATATTTAATTGTAATGCAGCGCGATGCATCCCTGCCCATTATTGCTGCGACAGAACTGTCGACAAGAACTGTTCGACCTGGGTTTTGCCTTCCTGCTGCAAACAACTTAAGCAAAGTAATTCACCAGTCTTAAAAGAAGCATCACCGATTTCGAATGGAAATGTTTATAGACTTATTCTTATTCTTTTGTTTCCCAGTCCAAGTTCATTTGGACATGGCACAGTATCCTCCTCAGCACCAGACATACAGCGATTTGAACGTGTTACAAACCACAATCTACACAATCATCGGATGTGCCATGGCTTTCATGTTCATCGTGACAATCATGGTCGTAGCTATTTGTCGAGTTCACTTAAAACGCACAGCGATGGCTCATCCTCAGATGAGAGGTTATCATGGAGCAACAACGCAAACCCACGATTCTTTCGGAAACATATTTTTTAATTCTGCAGGTAGCCTTCCAATCATCTCATCCTTTTGAAAGCTTATCATAAAATCCTTTCAGGAAGTTCGTGTGGTAAACTAATTCTGTTTATCCTTTCACAGGTGGATTGCCATACACATCTGCAGCGTCTGGTCTCCTTGTCACGTACAACATCAACAACGGAGTGCAATTCATGGGTCGACCTTTGCAGCCTCCCCCGTATAGCGAACTAGTCCGAATTCCCCCCAGAGAAGGACCACCTCCACCTTATTCATCAGTAGAGAATTTAGCCCTGGACGCAGCAAGTACCAATCCTTCCGCTGACCAAGATCCACCACCCCCACCCCCACCTCTCCCCATAAGTCAGAGTCCCAATATTATTATCGCTTCCACCTCGACTTCCTCTTCACCCCCAACAGCACCAGACGGTAGATCAGATCGTCGAGTGGGAAGTAGAATACGAGGGAGAGAAGTCTCCTCAACTTCATCTCCTCCGGTGAATCATCAAGAAGATCCTGAAGAATCTGAAGAGCTGGATGCAGCAGTTCCTCTGTTACAAAGAGACAATATTGAAGTTAGTGAACGACCCTCAGAATCCACGTCAGCTGCAGAATCCCCAAGTACAAATCTTGTAGAACCAAAAGGCGAAGGTCAAGCAGAAGAATCGACGAGTCCTGGAGACACCACAGCGAATGAATCTGAAGCAACGAATGGATAAACAAGCTCTCATACATAACAGTCATTCACATTTAGCTTGCCAGTCATTGTAGTCTTACGTTACACACAGCCAATGCCATTGTTTAAAACTGATTTTTTTAGTCATTGCTTGTAAACTCGTAAAATCTCCTTTTGTACTTATTTAATAAAATTAAAATAGTAGATTATATTATAGTGAGTAGAATTTATATTAGAGCAATAATAGAATTTAGTCACAGACAGCGGAAAGCGGACAAACGGAAATCGTGAATCTACTTAAAATCATCCTACAAACATATGCAAATATTGTGCTTGGATAAGAAAACTAGGAACAGAGCCAGCAAAGTTCTTGTTTTTGAAAAATGCTGGAGACAGATCTGAAAGATGTAGAAATATAAAACCAATTTTAAATGTGCCAGAAGGGTTTTGACATTCAAATCTGTGAAAATTATGAAACGTGTTTGTGTAAGTAGTTTGTAAACTGAAGTGCAGGAAATTGCTATCACTGACTGTTGGTACTGAAAAACGAATGTCTATAAAATTACTATCAATAAAGTAGGTTTGTCTATTCAATCCTTCTATTTTATAGTGTGTGTATTATTGCATTTCATGCTTCAGTATCGTCAAAACCATCACGAGTCTCGTGTAATCTGAATCCCCACTCACTTTTTTAGCAGGGAACGTGATGTCCGAAATTAGCTAATTGGCAAGAAGCCCAAGTGGAGTCCAGGGAAGAATTTATTACAAGAATATTATAACATAGGCAGGCGTGTTCGTGTTCTGTTTTTATTCCGTATCGACTTAAAAGCTTCTTGTGTTTCATTTCATGACACATTCGCGAAATACAAGAGAGCTCACGAGCTCAGGTGTCCAAAACAAACGTCATCGTCAGTTCATCGCAAAAGCACATAGGCTATTCATGTACGTGCAAAACTGAATCAATATGCAAAATTGTGTATAAGGGGAAGTATCCGGAGCTGCTGCCTATTGTACTCACGGCAGTTTTGCGATATTTCATGTCATGGGGGAACTTAAATCACAATGATCGCTACTGTTCGGCCACCAAATTCGGGTGATGAGTGTACTATGCTTGCAAAATGTACTGTTTCTCCCTAAAACCTTTATCCTTCTTGGGTATTATGGACAACCACATGAAAGCTTTAATCGCTTTACCTTGCCAATAGTGTATAAGCTATCGTAGAAGATTTATTAAAATTAAAATTTGTTTACTTGTCTGAACTTGTTCCTGCCTTAAAATTGCCCTTGGCTTATCTGGATTAATCCTTCGGAAAATCATTGTACGTCAAATTGATTTGTACATATTAATGCTACTTTATTGGATAGTTTAGTTGAAAAGCAAGAAGTGATAAATCACTAGGAATTGAGGAAAATCTGTCAAGTGAGCAAAGGGCAGCCTTAAACTTTGACCTGCTGAAACTATATAATCTCATCCAAACTCTTCAAGACCAACTTTAAGTGTAAGTACATTTGCTAAATATTTGCAAACATGAACTCATGTACATTTTTATGCACATGTGTTAATGGGCTTCAAATTACATTTACCCGATCGCAATAATCAGAATCTCTGAATCTGATCGCAACTTCATAACTCAAGATTTACCCATCCTTTCCACACAATCAAACTGCTTGTAATTTTTTTCTGTAAATATGAATGGGGCATAGCTTAAGCTTTAGTCTGCAGTTGTAAGTAAACATGATTAAATTGGACAAGTAGCTACATTCACATTTCCAGTTGCAGACTCGTACTCCCATTGGCAACAATCTGAAAAGAACTGAGAGCTACTATATAGGATGCTCGTATATTGTAGCAGTGAGATTTTGGGATTTAGAAATATGGGGGGGGGGGTGGATGTCGAGATATGCTTCCAAGTGTTAAAATCAACTAGAGATGATGCTACTCGACTGATGGACAGCTCTCTCAGATTTTAATGAGTTGATTAATCATAATAATCGTGTCCTGTTGTTCTGACAAATTAATACAAACCAACCAACCTCAACTTTATAACACTCCCTTCATTTATTATCAAAAACCTCAAACCTCAAACTTCAAGTGTATGTCATTTTGTCACTGTTAGTGTTAGCGAATGTTAGCAATTGATTCCAGCCGTTTTTCGTCTATCAAAGCCAAACGATCAGAAATTGTTTCAATATTTAGCTTGCAGGTTAAACCAATATATACCTATTCCATTCCAAAACAAACAAAACCAATCTAGCTTAGCTTTACTTTGCTGTCTGCATAGACATTCTGCACAAACAACAAACAGTTCTTGGAAAACTTTCATCGAAACCTCTTTCAAAGAAGAGTCTGACAGTATTCAGAAGAACTCAACTTCAGTCGTAGATATCAACTCAGCATCACATGAGAAAGTTATACAAAAAGCTTAATGCATTCATGGACTTGTTATTAGTCATGCATAATGTCATGCAACTACCCAGTAATAAAACGGTCATCTTCTTTACGTCATAGTTGATGATTCTTCTGTGAAGTAATCTGTGTATTGGTATGATTTTCAGAACAAGACGGAGTAAGTTGATAAATGATGATGCAAGGATGAATCGTCCAATCTCTATGGTCCATATAAATTAAGTTCGTTCCATAACCCATGATCTTCATCTCCTGGGAATTTAGATAATTTATTTAATAGGCAGTTAAGCCAGCTCACTTGTCTACACTCTATTTCAGTTGAACTTCAACGAGTCAACAGAGTCACGTCGTCTAATCGCTGTTCAGTTTTAGTCATCCTTTCCATCTACAAGTTTTAAAATTACAAGTATTCTCTACGAATCTGTCAAATTGAACCATTCAAAAGCTTTCATCTGTGTTCATCAACGATTTGTCATGTAATCAAAGAATACGGAAGAAGCTTTACACTGTTCCAACAGTCAACAGAGTGCCTTTCCAGAATCTCACACCTCTGTGAACTAATAAACCTTAAGATAAAAAGCTGAAGTAATTGAAGAAACTGACAATGAAGAACTTAAGCATAATGTCCCACTCGACATTAGCAATATTAGTGATACTCGTGTTCACTTATGGAACATACGGAGGGGTGTTGGACGACTTGGAGTCTCAAGTTATCCCAGAGGGAGATAATCTGCAAATTACCACTAAGAAACCTTCAACGCCTTCACCTTCGGGCACCCAGACCCCTCCATTGTACCCTAACCTTTTACCAAACGCTAACAATACCAACGGTACCATTCCACCATGGCTAATTGGCAACGGAACCTTCGATGGAAATGCGACACTTCTGGCAAATGGAACTTTCAATGGAACTAGACCTGTAAGCTTAAGAAATAATGTATACTTTCATTTCGCTTTAAATGCTGTGTCCTTATTTTTTCTTCATTCTGTAATTGAAACAGATTCCTCGTAAGATGACAGAAGGTGGTTTGCTGAGAACTCTTTTCGACTACGGTCTCACCACAGTGACTGACTTCGCCCATGACAGTCAGTTCATCAAGGAGCTGCAGAAGAATGGAACAAATGTTGAAGAATATTTCAACAAAACGCAGTCGAACAATGGGACGATGTCTGAGTATGACCGAAGGTACTACAATCGATATGGATATGGACCTGGCTACGGTAACAACGGGTATGGGGGCTATGGTGGAGGCTACGGAGGTTACGGAGGTTACGGGGGAGGCTACGGTGGATATGGTTATGGAGGACCAAGTTTCATTCCGATGCCGATGTTTTTGGGTGGCTTCGGAGGACGAGGATTTGGAGGTTTTGGAAGACCTAGTTACAAGACTGCGTTACTTATGGCCGCTCTTCCAGCCGTGGCCAGTAAAGTAAGCAAGCAGCATGGATACGGGAGCAAGTATGGAATGGGAAGCTACGGAATGGGAGGTTATGGTGGAAACTATGGACATGGAAGTGGGGGGATGTTCGGTGGGGCTGGAGGATATGGAGGAGCTAAGCCTGGATACGGACAGCCAGGCTATGGTCAGTCAGGTTATGGACAGCCTTCATATGGACAGCCAGGTTACGGTCAACCTGCTTACGGCCAACCTGGCTACGGACAAACTCAAACAGGCTACGGAACCAACACTGGACAACGTCCACCTGCTTATGGACAGCCAGGATATGGAACTAACACAGGTTATGGGACCAACACCGGATACGGTACAAACACTGGATACGGGACTAACACCGGCTACGGCACAAATACTGGATACGGTCAGCAAAACAACTTAAACACAGGAGTAAAGCCTGCAACTGGAGCAGGAACCAACGTCGGGTGGAATATTCCTCCAAATACCAACACAGCTACTGGTGGGGCGAGTAGTGGAACTGCTGGAAAACCACCTGCTTATGGATGGAACAACTTGAATACTGGAGGAAGCTCAGCTACTGGAGGAAGTTCTGCTACTGGATGGAACAATTTGAATACTGGAGGAAGTTCTGCTACAGGAAACAACATGAACGCTGGAGGAAGCTCTGCTACTGGAAACAAAGCTCCAGCGTACGGCTGGAATATTCCAAACTCCAACACGAACTCTGGATCCTCATCTGGAGCAAGCAAGCCTGTAAGTACCTCCATAGGCAGTTCCAATTCAGGCCAAAGCAGCAGTGGATCAAGTAGCAAAGGGTGGGGCTGGGGAGGTTGGGGAGGAAGCTCCTCGTCGTCTTCAAGTAGTCGGAGTGGTGGAAGTCGAAGTGGTGGATCCCGTGGAGGAAGTCGAGGAGGAGGTGGTCGAAAAGGCTAAACATTAAATTGCGTCGAACAAAAGAATTTTGAAACAAACAATTTCAATCGTTTAATGTTGTAACTTAAATTGTGTAGTTATTCCTTCTCCCTTGACAGAGAAAGTCTTCGAAATCTTAATTCATTTTACTGGTTACTAGCCCAGTTAATTGGGCTTATTTTTTGAATGTACAAATGTCTGAAAATATACTTTAAAAACATAAAGATAAGTAGAAAGTAGAAACTCTTGATTGTCGTACCTTTGGAGCTTTCACAGTGAATGTCCGATGCCTTCACATTAACTGTAAATTCATTGCTGAAATTCCATATCTTGCAACTGTTATTAAATCTGAATTCCACTATTTCCAATAAAGTAAATAAAAACACACAAAGTTTTACTATTAATCCTTTTTCTTTAATTTCCAGCTAAGAGCAACATGTGCTCTGTGTAAAAAAAGCATTGTTAGTTTCACTGAATATCTGGAACGAATAGAAAGGAACGGAGTTTTACTTCAAGTACGGAACTAATCCGGGAGAAAGCTAAACCATCTCGGTGTTTGTTGCAGGTGACTGTTTTACAAAGGTCGGGGCACAAAGGTCTGCTGGGTGAGTCCCCTTCTGTTTTTTAATTTCATTCTATGGTGGTGTACCAAACAAAACACAAGGCAAGGACGAAAGACAAGTTTAATGCGGGGATGCGAAGCTTAGATTCGTCATGCAGCCTTAAAGGATGGAGAGAGATGAGTAGAGGGAGAGGAGAGAGAGAGATGAGGGTTCTGGTGAATAACCATGCAGATTCGGGTAATTCGGACTCAACAATCTCTGCTCCAACTACCCTTGCCACCGAAGTAAAAGCATGGCGAAACCAACCCTTAACTCACCCTCAGCCAGTCTGTTTGCAGTTGTAAATGTTCGGAAAGTGCACTTACAAGCAGATGCACCATGCAATACAGCTAGTAAACCGATGGGTTTAAGATCAGAATCATCATCATCATCCCTTTTATGAACATTCAACATGTGCAAACCACATGCCAATTCCCACACATCAACATCACATATACACACTGGGTGACTGGATGGATTGCTCGCTCATCGTGCGGATAGAAGGACGCTTGTTTTGGTGGACTTTGTCCAGTTGACATCTACAGAGGACTCATGCAGCGTTTGACATTATGTTCCTTCAGTTTCTGCACTCATTATGGGTTAGTAAACTACTACATGAATTTAGGAGTGATTGCATTAATGGTCGTCTGAAGCCCAACATCGCAAGACATTTCAGGTGAAAGGTGAAAGGCGAACCATTCATTATCATGTTGCCCCAAAAAAATTATTTGGCAACCGATCGAGTTTGATTGCAAAGAGCATCAGCGTCAAGCATAAGAATTAAGAATTCAGGAAGTGGAGCATTGTTAGTTGAGATTATGAAGCACTTGCGTGCAGTGAAATACAGAATGAACAATACAAATGAGTTAGATGAATGAATAGCTCATTTAAATATGTTCAAACTTTTTTTGGAGACCCAGATACCACATGGATTTATTTGATTTTAATAAAACTAGTGTTTTGCATGAACTAAGCTTCACTATAACATGTCTCATGGTGACTGGGTGCTGCGTTTACTTTTAAAAAGAACGTAGAGGGACCCTTCCTTCGAAGTCTTGTAACAGGTGACGGGTTTAACATGAATGAATGAAAGAGGAACTCTTCCGGATGAAATTCTACGAATGGACTTTTTCATACTCATCTCCTTTCACCCATCAGCCAGTTTGAAGATTCAATCCGATTCGGTTGTTCATTCTTCCATCGGCGGTGGTGGAGATGCGACGAGAGATCCCTTTCAAAACAAATGGACATTATGAAGCAAGTGTTTTCCTCAGCTGACGTCTCTTTATATTTGCACTCACAATCATCATCATCAATATTATATTAGCAGCTGACACTGATATCCATTCGATAGACCGAAGCCAATTTCACATCCGAACTTTCAGAACATCACTATCATCTCGTACTTTTGCATATAACGCAGTTCAAAATGTGTAAAAGAAACTTTATGTGGAACCCTTATCTTCAAAGTTTCTATTCTTTAGTATAGTTTTGGCTACTGGCTACTGGCTACTATTTTCTGTCTAAGATTTCTTTCCAATGAGCATGAGCTAGGATTTGATTCTGTTTAATTTTGGTCATTCTGAAAAACTTATGTCAGAAATCTGTAATTTTTTCTGGGTTAAGAGTCCAAGTTGTTTTAGCATCCAATTTATTTCTTAGACAGTGTGTTCTATAATGAAGATTCAAACCAGAACTGCTTGACATGTCATTTATGTTGGATGGTTGGATCTCAAATACAAAAGACATAAGCTATTGTTCACAGGGCGTATCAGTGATTAGTCAAAAGGGAATGAAAGTCAGTCCAGCCTACAAGCCAGCCTTCGAGGGGTAAGCCTACTTTCTCTGTCCCGAAACAGGGCAATACCACCAGGATGATGGATACATGGCACATGGGCTGAAGCAACACAGGGAGGTTGTACTCTTTTGTGCTTTCCTCAATAGAAATTCACCCCTGCCTGCCCACAAATCCTCAATCATGCACATCAGCAGATCTCATCTCATTTAGATCTCAGATGCACATGACACCCATTATGACACTACATTATCGCAATTATAATTCAATAAAGAATCTTCCTTTCACTGAACATGGATGGGTTGTGTTATACTGATCACTTGCGCTTAAACCTCTACAAATCAGGCAATCAGCCTTTACGGTACAAATGGTACGGAGGTACTTTTACTTGTTCAACTTAAATGCAGGTTGCTTTCTGGTCCAGACTTTCACTCTGACCCAAGTCTTCCTTAGACTCGCACATCCCGTTGATTTCTACAGGTCGAATAAAAGTTAAGCCTGTTTAAGACACACGACAACCTGTTCATACCAGTAATACCGAGTTATAAAGGTTATAAAGGCTAGATCATGAGTGACAGGGGGGCTAAAGTAGTTGCATTGACTAATATTCCACGAGGGGCCAGGTCTAAGTCGTTTCTTCTGAACACGGTCACTGCAGGATCTGATTCAACACCAAAACATCCTCTGAAGGTAACTATTCAGCAAAACTTAATCTTATAAATCTACAGAAGACAAACTATCATTTCGCTAGTTACCCCAACATCGCAAACTCAAGCTAAATTATGCTTAAAGGTTGACGTTGACTAATATTGGCTTTACAAACAAACAGCCAATGAAAGATATCGCTTTGATAATGAGTTCATAGAACATATACCAATCGTCCCTAAACTCTTTGTAATTGTTTTACCAGGTTGGAATTGGTTCAAATGGGGAAATTCAACCCACAGGCAGAAGCACATCATTGCCAACATTCTGGCCGAAATTGATTAAAATGGCCTCAGACTGTCACGTTCAGAATGTGAGGTTATCAAGATTCTCTTCTACTGAAGTAATTTTGCAAGCAACCAAAGACGTTCCAGCAGGACAAGAGCTTCTGGTTTGGTTTGGGGATGACATCTTAGCTGATGACACAGGAATTCCTCCGTACCTGAGTCCTTTCAACATTCGGGGTAAGTAGAAACAATGGTGGCTGGCATCTGGAATTTTACCAACTGATTTCACAAACCATTTTCCTTTGCGATAGGAGGAAACTGTTACGTTTGTCAAGAATGCAGAAGAGAATATGAGGCTCCAAACCTATTGAAGATTCACATTGCCCTGCGTTGTAACTCTCTGACCATCGAAGCCCTTTGGACACGTCTGAGTAAATGTGTTCCTCAGGCCTCACCTGCTTTCACTCATCTCTTGAGAACATCTCCTCTTCCGTCCTCCAAACCTGCTACACCAACTCTTCCAGCAGTGCCAATGATAATGCCAGCACCAAATCTTTTACATCTGCAGCCTTACATTCCAGTGTCTTCCTTCCAACCAGGTTCTCTGTTGACCTCTACTCATCACATCAAACCTGATCACATATCACCTCAAGATCAACACCTCAATAATAACAATGGAAATGGGGGAGTACAACGCATTAATGGAGACAAAGTCATGACTCCAGCGGATCCTCAGGCTCAACTAGAATCAATAGTGAGCAACATGGGGAAAGCAAGAAACGGACACATGTGCCTTTACTGCGGAAAGTTGTATTCCAGAAAGTATGGGTTAAAAATTCACATCCGAACTCACACAGGATATAAACCCTTGAGATGCAGAATATGTCACAGACCTTTTGGAGATCCTAGCAATCTCAATAAGCACATAAGACTTCATTCCGACGGTAACACGCCATACAGGTACAATTTTATGAAGTGAAAATTTAAAAGAAATTATTGTGATCTAGCCGATTTTACAGATAATAATTTATTGTCTTCATAATAAATAGGTGCGAGATATGTTCTAAAGTCTTAGTAAGAAAGAGAGATTTAGACAGGCATATCCGGTCCCGTCACACAAACACTTTGCAAGAAGCAGTTGTTGTAGACTACACTGTTAATGGAAGGAACGCAGGCACTCCAACATCTGAAGTGTCTCATCATCACAACGGATCTTCGTCATCTTGAGCATAAGTTAGTTAGCCCCACCATGTTAAAAGTCCAAGTCCAGGTTCATTTATAGAGGCCTGTAATACAAATATAGAAATAAATATGAATATTTTTGTACTGATACACTTTATGCTACAACGTTGACCATTAAACACGTACAGTTAAGGAATAAGGTGTTTTAGAAATGCTTTGGTCTTCTTCACTTGGTTGTACAGCAGAAGACGGACCAGGTTGTGGCTGACCAGCTTGTTGCTGGCTTTCTTGATTACTCTGAGATGACGGAATAGGCGTTGTGTCACAAAACACTTCTCCCGTAATTTTGAACCGAATACTCTCTCCCTTATCCATATACATATCATGAAGCTCATCGTCGTCGTCCTGTTTGTACTCCCAAATCCAAAGCTGTTCTCTCTCGTCAAACCGTGACGGGTACTGGAGCCCCTCTCTCGGGATTAGAATGTCATCGAAGAATCCTAAAGTAACTGCAATACACA